>PVIC010001075.1:39002-99685 GCA_004025085.1 Thryonomys swinderianus
TTTTTTTTTTTTTTTTTTTTGAGACAGGGTCTCGCTTTGTAGTTCAGACTGGCTCTGAGCTCACTATGTAGCCTAGACAAGCCTTGAACTCAGCAATCCTCCTGTCTCTGCCTCCAGTGTGCTGGGGTTACAGGCATGAGCCACCAGGCCCGGCACTGTGGTGTGTGGTATTGATGGCTGGTGGGCGTGAGTCTCCTCTCCCAGCATTGTATGTGGTTTCCGGGGATCGAACTGAGGACCTTGCGCTTGTGAGGCAGGTGCTCGAACCACTGAGCTAACCCTCTGGCCCCCTATAGGCCTCTTTTATCTGCCTGTCCATTTCTTTTCCTGTGAAAATGTGAAGTTTCTGCCGTTATCTCTGACCACAATTTTTTATGTCTTTTATACTGTCTCCTGCTTCATCAATGACTCCAGTCAGTCTTATGTTATTTTTCTTTGAGTCATCTAGAAGCTGTTGGATTGATTTCCCATGGTCCCTTGCCCTTTTCCATAGATTATGTCTTTGCTGCTCATTGGTTGCTATTCTGTCCTCTAGGTCTGAGATTTGGTTTTCTGATTCATTCATCCTATTTCACAAGCTTTCATTCTCCTTCATCATCACCTGGAGCTCTGCTTGAAGCTGTTTAAAAGTTTCCATTGCTTCTGCTATCTTTGATTCTATCATCTCACTGATCTCTTCTTAATGATGTCTTTCACTCTGAACAGTATCTCTGTTTTGATCTTAGAGATGAGTTCTAATTCCCCTTTTACTAAATCTGCTTTAGTTACCATCTCCAAGAGTCCTGGTGTTTGAGTTTCAGTTTGCTCTATTTCCCTTTTCTCTGAATTTCCCTGTGGTGGTGATCTTTGTGTCTGTTTTTTTTTTTTTTTGTATATTTTCTCATTTCTGCTCTTTTGTTGTTACTAATGCTATTTGTTTAATTCCTTGCCTGATGCCATGGCAGTGTTTGTTGCAGGTCTCTTTCTATTATCTGGGGCCCTTTGGAAGTGGCACCTTTCTGGGTTGTCCTCTGAATCTGTAATGATCCTTGAGAGTTCTGAGTTCTGACACATCATGGGAGATATTTGAACAGAACAATCACATCATCTTCTTTACCATAATACAATCAGTGCCAATATCAGTATTAAATGCAGTAAATAAAATGAAAAGTTTTGTTAATTTCTATTCTGAAAACTTTGAGCTCATGAGTTACCTCTCTATCCATGTGCCAAAATTTAGAATTAATCAGCAATGTGTATACAAGATATAGATCATAAATGTACCCCCAGAATCCTTTGGGAATAAAAGGTCCCTGGGGAATCAGGGAGGTAGGGAGACAGAAGGAGAATCAAATAGGCTTAGCAGATTTATAAAGATCACCTAGACTTGAGAACCTCGTATGTGCCAGCAGGTAACAGAGGATAAAAGGGCACATTTAAAATAGTGCCAACTGTATGCTGTAAGACTGCTGGAGATTTTGCACACTTTCTTATAATAGTACAGGAGAAGAGATAGGGCAGCACAAGAGTCTTTTACTTCTGGATATTGGTTCTGACAGGAAGATAGGAGAGGTTGTGGAGACAAGAGGTGAACAGTGGGATCTAGGAGTAGATGGCAGAACAGAAGCTAGATTGCCTTGTTTTTTATCTTGCCTGGTCTCTCAGTGCGGCTCCAGTGTGGAGGGATACAGGAAATAACTCTGGGCTCCTCTCTGGCCTGTGTCATCACAACGCAGCTCCGGGGTGGAATGGGGGCCGGCTGGCAGACCGCAGTCCTCCGAGCTGGTAATGGTGCCCGGGGTCTGTGACCTAGGTCCTATCGATGCAGCTCCGTGTGGGGTGTGGACCGGCCAGTGGGCTGAGATCCTCTGTTCTGGTAATCGTGTGTGTGTAATCTTAAAGGGTAGCTAGCCGAACAGAAGTGGAGACTGTGCCAATAAATTGGTGCCTCTCCTTCAGAATGGTGATTTACCTTGTAAAGTACCTTGGGAATTAAGACTACATCGGACCATTCTGTAGATATATGCAGGGAGCCAGATTGAGAAAAATGATATTTGCCTTGTTTGACTTTAAAAATAATAACAGATGAATGTCTGGCCTTAGAAGAAGGTATCAGTGAGTAAATTTTTCTCCTGATCAAAGCCTCCTTTCTTTTCATGTTTACAGAGGAACAAGTCAGTGCTCATTGTTTACTTCCACCAGAAGGCACCCTAGTTCTCTTACTTTTGGGTTGAAAACTTTGTGGATGCTTTAAGCTTATCAGGATCTCCTTTAAAATGAGGAGTTGTGCGGTTCTACATCCACCTCTTTCTCCAGGCACCTTGCTCCTCTCTGTGCCCTTCCCACCCGCCCCAGATTACACTGGAGGCTCTAGGTGGATGAGGACCTGGGAACCCACTTTTGAGTCTCAGAGCTTTGTTTGTACAATGGGCCAGTTGCACTGACTGTGTAGATTTCAGATAACAATCAGGCTCACCAAAATAATCCATTCACAGGACAATGCCTTTTCTGTGTCTGGAATACTCTAAATATTGCAGTAGTGGCATTTTGTTATTAGCAACATTATTACTTACCATTTAAATTGTTATTAAAAACAGATACATGCATGTTGACATGCATTATCATTGATACCTCAGATTCAGAATAGCAAGCCCCGTGTAGACTTTGCAATTTAAATTTGATGCTTGGCTGAGTTGCGTGGCTCTTACCATCTCCTGACATTTAGCACACTTCAGAAAGTAAAAGAAACTGTGATAAAGAAGTACTTTACAGGTGACTGTAAGGATAGAGATCACAATTTAGCGAAGCAATAGGTTTTTCATAGCATATAGGATGAGTGGGTATTAAAATATTAATGAGAGATAAATTGGTTTTGATGGTTGAGAAATCAGTATAATCTAGTGCTTTGACTGCATGAGGGTTTGGTGCACAGGAAGTATTATATAAATATAAACTATTATATCTAAAACACTAATTAGGGCTAAAATATCACAGACTTTCATATCGGTGCTTAGGAAGCATTCTATAATTATTTATACCCTAACAAATACTATAAGAAATGTCAACTTTGTAACTTAGTTTTAAAAAATCACCCTCCAGAAAGTATATACAATCAGATTCAGATAAAAAAGCATGTTAATAAATCATGTATATAAAATATGTAAAAACTGTCAAAATAAGTAAATAGAGTTTGGTTTAATGAATGGAACCTCTCAGCTTTGTAATATATTAAACTTAGTCATCAGCCTTAAGGTTTCCATTTCATGTAAGGTACATTAAATCCACAGCAGTTAAATCTGTAAAATCTATTTCAAATGTCTCCATTTCTCTTCACTCGGACTTCTCTCACCTAATCCTGACTGCTCTTGCAAAGCTCTTAACTGGGCTGTATCTCAGCCTTGTGTGTCTGGAATCTATTCTCATCCAGTATGATCACGTGAGCACCTTTTTAGAGATGAAAATTCCCAAGGTCTTCCATTTCTCTTAGACTGAATGGAAGTCCTATGCCCCACAGAGGGATCAGGCTAATCTTTGCCTTGCTAACATCTTCATCTGCTCACTCTGCTTAGAAGGCTCCGTGAACACCGGGCTTTGCAGCACCCTTGCTCACGTTTAGCGGTTTCTGTCTGAGGACCCTTGTTTGGGGAGCTCCCCTTTCTGGAATGTGCTTTCTGCAGCCTTCTCATGGCCGACTCCTCCAGATCAGCCTCCAAAGGTCCCTTCTCATAGCAGTGGACTCCTCTCTTCTGGCCACATCAGTCCCTCTGAACGACTCCATCCTGCAATGCAGTTATTTTTAATTTTGTCATACTTACCATGACATCTTCTGTATTTAACCCATTCACTATGTTCTCCTTTCTTTCTCCCCAGTGAAATGTGATATCTACCATAATGGAGTCCTTAACTGTTTTATCAGCTGTGCATATTATGTCTCCACAAGCTCATAAACTGTTGAATTAATGACAATGCCATAATCATTCACAGTGACCTTCTATAACACATTTTTATCGAGCACCTGTTAAGTGCCAGGTATTCTTGCTTTCTCATTTAATACCCTCAGTAGTCTTTGGGAGATTATTTCTGTCTTCATTTATGTATTCACTCTAAAGATGAGAAATTTTAGACTTGTTCTTATCACCTTTATCTAATCATTTCAGGGAGCAGAACTGGGACTGGTATGCCTCATGTTTCTTCTCCATGGTTAGAGGAAGGAAAAGTTCTTTAAATATAAGAAGTCATCAAAATGAGTGAGTTGCTCAGGAGGAAGAGTAAGGGATCCCCCTGGCCAGAAAATTACAGTAAAACCTCACGGGCTTTGCTCTGTTCTTTGCATAAGTTTAAAATTTTGTGCAAGTGTTGTCTTTAAGCTGGTGACCTTGGCATCACTCATGAGCCTGTTAGAAATGAAAATTCATGAGCTTCATCTCAGCCTAGTGAAACAGAAGCCCTGGAGTTGAGACCCAGAAAAGGGTTCCTCCCTAGGCCTTTCTCGTACTTCTTAACCATCACTTTGGGATAGGAATACCAACTTGGTACTTGGTAAAGAAAATGGGATAATACAAAAGAATGCAGTACTGATACTTCAAAATCAAACTAAGCAAGAGTAAGGTTAGCAGGATTCATAGAAGGGGTTGGAACTTTGATTGCATTTAAATGGCTTGGCCCTAAGGACAAACCTTAGGAGAGGGGAATAGAGTGAGGAGTCTGGTCTAATTAGACTGCTTCGAGGCTAATCCCATCTTCTTATCTCCAGCACTTTTCCTCAAACTCTTGAAATTTATCTTGA
Organism: Thryonomys swinderianus; assembly: GCA_004025085.1. Classification (NCBI taxonomy): domain Eukaryota; kingdom Metazoa; phylum Chordata; class Mammalia; order Rodentia; family Thryonomyidae; genus Thryonomys; species Thryonomys swinderianus. The sequence continues at coordinate 43,768 of PVIC010001075.1, forward strand.
CTACACAGGATTAATAACAAATCATGAAATTGGAAAAACCAAAGTCGAACAAGTGCAGTTCGTCTATGTTAGAGTTACATTGGTTGGAAAATGTGTGCCTCGGGAGGGAGGTGGGCCAGTCTGACTGCTCTGTGACACATCTTTATGTTTGCAAAGCTCTGAAACTGTTCTGACTGCCTGAACAGATTGGTCCCACAAGGACAGTTTGTACCTGTATGAATGGGCAAAAGGATAGTGGATAAATTTCGGCAGTGGAGAATATACAATAACATACCTAAGGAAATAAAACCTAAACTATTATGATACAGTGAAGCAGTCTATGGTGTCACTTGTTCTGTAAAGAAATGTTATCTGCATGTGGGCCAATGCACTTTGAGGACAGGGCCATAAAGCAGCATAGTGCTGTATGTTCTGTAAGTAGCCAAATGCTTATGGTCACCATGGAAAAATCGAAAAGTCGGGATTACGACTAAAGATGTTTTTGTACTTGAGGTAGAGTTCAAAGTTTTACTTTTTCTAGTAATAACATAAAAATAAAAAAGCCTGGACGTTTAATATAAATTATGAAAGGAGTGAAATACTAAGAGCAGAGGAGGTGCTTTCAGTACTGAAACATGATGGGCGAAAAGGAATACAATCAAATTCATGTCCATGAAGGGGATTAGAAGTGGAACATGGATCTGTTCAGAAAATCCAAGAATATGGTACCTGGGAGAACACTGTTGAATCTTGAAGGTAATTTTAGGACAAAGAAAAGATAGGGTAAGGCCTTTTTATATAGCCAGTAGTACATTTATTACTACTGATTTCCACGAATAGCCCACAAACAGGAAAGATAATCAGAAGAAAGTAAGACTCCAAATGGCTTAGAAAAGGGAAGCTATAGATTACTGTGATATTTTATGTTTAATAAAGATATTATTCAAGGAAATGTCCAAAATTATGTATCTTCATGAAATATAAAAATCCAGAAATTGAAGAATGATGTAATATGTCAGCCTTTATTCTTTAACAAAGAAATGCACTTGTATGTGCACAAATATATATACATTTACATTTGCTTTCTTAAAACCTTTTGCACTATGCATGTAATATATGCATTAAATAGGGGTAAAGTTGAGAGTACAGGAGGCTGAAACAGTCACATATAACTTCATTGTACAAAGATAACTACTATTAATATTTTACTACACTTACATATATGTTTATATTTTCATTTTTATGATGTTTTGAAAGTAATTACTGCCTCTAGGATGTTGCTACTAATGGCCTTTTAGTTTAAGATAGATATTTTAATCAAAGTAATATGAAATTACTAATATAGAATTTGGATTATCCCTGTTTAGGATTTGTCTACACACTAAAACTTAGTCCAGAAATTTTGTTTTGTTTTTAATTCTGGTTAAGAAATTAGGTTTGTCATACACAATGAACAGTTTTCTAATTATATGTTACAAGTGTACATATGCCATTTTATCTTGAATGTATTTGATGCTAATACTATTTATCTATTGTGGAAAGAGTATTTTAGGTTTGTCTTTTAATAGCATGTAAATGTTCATATGCAACCAACTTGAAATATTTTACATTTCCAAAGAAAGTTTGTTTATCCATACTGAATTATTAACATGAGCTACTTAAACAGGATCTGGCCCTGAATACTACCGCTATTAGTTGCCTGTATGGCTAATCCTTACAAAGATATAAATTATATAGCACATTTAAAGTTTTTATACAATAAGCTTGAGCAAATATTTAAATTACTCTTTTTTGAATTTCTTCTCTTTTATTTTATGCCCATGACAAAATAATGTTTTGGTGTCCTGTATAGGTTTTTTCCTAGTTTCAATTGCAACACTAATTTGAAGACAAAAGCATGATTATGATTTTAGAAACATTAATTTTATTTGATACAAATAGTTACTTAAGTCTACATTTATAAAATATAAAATATGAGTGAGTAATTTAGACTATTTTGTTTTTTCATGACTATAAAATTTGTATTGTTTTTACTTCAAAATAATGATTAGTGAAAAATATTCACCAGAATTTTTATTTACAAGACATGTTATAGCTAGCCACCAAAGCAGGTAATCAAAAATCTTCAAAGATTATATGCGTAGTACTATTGATTTCCTAAACTTTTGTCCTCTTGTCATTAGTAAGATTAGAGAGATTATTATGTTGGTATTATTTCTAGTGCCTTCAGTCCTTTAGACTTCCATATTAGGGTACTTTGGGGCCAGGTAAATTTTCCTTATTAAAAATAGTTATTAGAATTTTTCTTTAATACTTCTCAGGATGCAAAGGTGGTTTAACATATGTAAATCAATAAATGTGATACACTATATTAAAAGACTCGAGCAAAAACCATATGGTTATCTCAGTAGATGCAGATAAAGCTTTTGACAAAATCCAACACCGATTCATGATTAAAACCCTACAGATAATTGGAATAGATGGACTTCATCCCAAACTAAGAAAAGCTATTCACAAGAATCCAACAGCCAGCATCACCCTCAGTAGTCAAAAACTGAACCTTGGGCCCATGGAGATTTAGCTCAGTGGTTGTGGCACCTGCCCAGCAATTGCAAGGTCCCTGGTTCAATCCCCAGTAACCACATACAACAATACCAAGTGTCGCAACTCACACCCACCACCAATCAGTATCACAAATGTTGGGCGTAGTGGCTCATAACTTTAATCCTAGCAATTGGGAGGCAGAGGCAGGAGGATTACTAAGTTTGAGGCTTGCCTGGGCTACATAGTGAACCCAGGGCAAGCCTGAACTGCAAAGTGAGACCCTGTCTCAAAAACAACAACAACAACAACAACAAATAAACAAAAACCCTGAATCTTTCACGCTAAAATCAGGAATAAAACAAGGATGCCCCTGTCACTACTCTTGTTCAAAATAGTGCTGGAAATATTAGCCACAGCAATTTGGCAAGAAAACAAAATTTAAAAAAAGGAGTAAAGATATGTAAGGAAGAAATTAAGTTACCATTATTCGCTAATGACATGATTCTTTATATAGAGGATCCTTAAAACTCAACCAAAGACTGCTAGACTTAATCGCCAAATTTAGTAGTGTAGCTGGATTCAAGGTCAGTGCTCAAAAATCAACAGCCTTTGCATACACAAACAACAGACTCACTGAGAAAGAATTTGGGAAATCAATCCCTTTCACAATAGCACCTGAAAAAATGAAATAGCTAGGAATCAATCTAACAAAGGAGGTGAAAGATTTCAACTGTGAAAACTACAACACTCTGAAAAAGGAGATAGAAGAACTTAGCAGAAAATAAAAAGACATCCCTTGTTCCTGGGTAAGAAGAACCAATATTATCAAAATGGCTTTAAGTCCCACAACTACTATATAGACTCAGTGCAATCCCAATTGAAACAGTGTATTTCACAGATGCAGAGAAAATTATCCAAAAGTTCATCTGGAATCACAAAAGACCTAGAACAGCAACAGCAATTCTAAGCAACAAGAACATAGTGGGGGATATAATGATCCCCCAATTTGAAACTTTACTATAAAGCCACTGTGATAAAAACTGCATGGTACTGGTAAATAGACCTGAGGATCAGTGGAATAGATTAGAAGATCCAGAAACAAATCCAGATACACTAAGCCACCTTATCTTTGACAAAGGAGCCACATATCCTCAGCGGAGGAAAGATAACCTTTTTAACAAATGGTGCTGGAAAAACTGGGCTTTAACCTGCCACAGACTGAAGCTAGACCTGTCTCTGTCACTGTGTACAAAACTAAAATCAAAGTGGATTAGCAACTTAAAGGTAAAAACAGAAACACTAAACCTGTTGCAAAACAGTTTAGGTAGAACTCTTGGAGACACTGGCTTAGGGAAAGACTTTATGAAAATACCTCTATAGCATGAGATCTAGCAGAAGAAATCAACAAATAGGTTCTCATCCTACTGGTGAGCTTCTGCTCACCAAAGGGGACCATCAGGAGAATGAAAAGACAATCAACACATTGGGAAAGAATCTTTTTCAGCTGTCTTTAGACAAAGACCTACTATCTAGAATATATGAAGAACATAAAATAATCAGTCTCCCCACATTTAAAGACCCAATTAAAAAATGGGTACCTGAAATGAGCAGACACTTTTCAGAGGAAGAAGTAAAAGCTGCCAAGAAGCATATGAAGAAATGCTTAACATCCACTGGTCATTTGAGGGATGCAGATAAAAACAACAGTAAGATTTCATCTTACTCCATGAAGAATGGCTGCTACAAAAATTAGCCAGCAACAAATGCTGGCCAGGTTGCAGGAAGAAAGGAACCCTTCTCCACTGTTGGTGAGATTGTAGGCTTATGCAACCTTTGTGGAGATCAGTATGCAGATTCCTCAGAAAGCTAGGTTTAGAGGTCCCATATGACCCTGCTATTTCCTGCAAGGAATATACTCAAAAGAATTAAAAGAATCATATTGTAAAGACATATGTGACCCATGTTCATAGCAACTCAGTTTGTGATAGCCCAATCTTGGAAACAACCAGATGCCCATCAACTTGAGACTGGATAAAGAAGATGTGGTTTTTAAAACATAAAATGGAGTGGCCTGGCATGGTGGCTCACACCTATAATCCCAGCACTTGGGAGGCAGAGTCAGGAGGATTGCTGAGTTTGAAGCTTGCCTAGGCTACATAGTGAGCTCAGAGCCAGCCTGAACTACAAAGCGAGACCCTCTCTCAAAAAAAAAATAAAAATAAATAAAAATAAAATAAAATGGAGTGTTACTCTGCTATAAAGAAGTACAAGTTTGAGTCATTTATGTGTAAATGGACATACCTTGAGGAAACACTAACAAGTGAAATAGGTCACAGATGTGTAAATACAGTATATTTTCTCTGGTATAAAAACTGTATATATAAGTGAATTCTAGAATGTATGATAGATTTTTTGAAATAGAAAATACTCAAAAGGAATGTGGTAGGGGAAAGTAATGTGGGGAAATAATAAATATGACTTGAAAAGGCAATGAAAGCACATGTATATAGGGGGTGGGGTTTGTAGGGTGGGTAGAGACGTGGGTAGAAATGTTGAGTGTGATTGTGAACCACGTATAAAATGTACCAATGAATAATTCAGTTTTTTAAAAGAGAAATTAGCAACAAACACTGGTGAAGCTGTGGAGTGAAAGCAACTCTTCTCCACTGTTGGTGGGAATGTACAGTGGTATAACGTCTATGGAAGTCAGTGTGGAGATTCCTAAAAAATGTAGGACTAGAGGTCCCATTTGACCATGCTATTGCCCTCCTAGGAATATATGCAAAAGAATTAAAAGAATCATATCATAGTGACATATGTGCATCCATGTTCATAGTGGCTCAGTTTGTAATAGCTCAGTCTTGGAAACCACCCAGATGCCCATCAACTGGAGACTGGATAAAGATGTGTTTTTTTTTCTATAAAATGGAATATTACTCTGCCTTAAAAATGATAAATTTGAGTCATTTATACTCAAGCCAACATATCTTCAGGACATACTCATTAATAAAATAGGTCACAGATGCATAAATATCATATTTGTTCTCTGGTATGAGAAACTGAAGATGCTAATGAGTTCTAGAATGTATGATGTTCTTGTGAAGGAAAATATTCAAAGGGAAATGTGGAGGTGAGAGTAATGAGGGGTAAAGAAAAAATGTGATGTAATAAAGGGAAACAAAACATGTATTTAGGAGGTAGGGGGTTGTTAGGTGGGTAGGGGAAGGGGAAAAATGAGAATTAAATCATGTCATATAATGGTACACATTCCCAATATTGAGTGTGATCATGGTATGATGTTTATATATAATGTACCAATAAGGATAAAAATTTTAAAGATTACCGTCTCTTCAATAATAATTGTACATACTTGTGTAGATAGAAATCTTCATTTTTCACTAACTGAACTATTAGGTGACATACCAAGACAGTTGATATTCAGTGACATAATCAGGAAGTGCAAAAGAATTTGTGGATACAGTTAAATGGTTGTAATCTCTGTGTTTCTAACACTGTGCTATTTAATTAATAAATGGAAGTTCTTTTTATGTTACTTATGCAGAGCTGTATGTATTTAGAGTTGAAATTAAACCCCAAAGGCAAAAATGAAGATTTTTATTTTTAACATTAAGAGAAATAGAAGAGGACTTTCTTTTTGGTCAGCGTCTTGCTATGTAGTGCAGGATGGCCTCAAACTAACTATGCAGTCAGGCTGGCTCAGTCTCATGGCAATCCTCCTCCTTCAGCTTCCTGAGTGTTGGGATTATAGATAGGCATGTACCACCAAGCCTAGCTAGGTATTTAGGAGGACTAGCAGTTAATGGTTAATGAAAATATGAAAGCTTGATGATTAATATAGGCTTTACATGGTAAGTCAAACATTATAAATATGTATTTTAAATTTCATTTTATATAAGGGGAAATGTGATGGAAGAAGGAACACTTCCCTATTCCTGTGGGTGGCTAAAGAGTCATACCTGCCTGTTTAAGAGGGAAGCACTGTTTCAGAAGCTTGGGAAGGGAGCTAATGGATGTTAAAGAGATGTAGGTGATCATCTTCTTTTTTTTTTTTTTTGAGACAGGGTCTCGCTTTGTAATTCAGGCTGGCTCTGAGCTCACTATATAGCCCAGGCAAGCCTCAAACTCAGCAATCCTCCTGCCTCTGCCTCCCGAGTGCTGGGATTATAGGCATGAGCCACCACGCCCAGCAATGATCATCTTCATTTTAAGGAAAATGATACTTCAAAGTCTGGAATTCTATAAGTTCGCAAGTTAAAGGCAGGTTCAGTATGCACTGGGAATTTTGAAAACAAAACAAAAAAAAACAACAACAACCACAAAAAACCAAACAAACACTGGGAATTTCAGTACCCCAAATGGGGGTACTGAAATTCTTGGCCCCCAAATGGCTCTGTGGTTCTCACCAATCACCATGAAGGCACTGTCCATGTCTAAAAAAGCCAGAGGAATTACAGGGTTTTACTGTAAGGTGTTTATAAGAAAGGTAATCTGGTAACCACTGATAAATGACAAAAAAAGTGGGAGGTTGAAAATGCATTGAACAGAAAAGGAAAAGAAATATATGTCCAGTGGTGCTTACCCTGGTGTTTCCAAACCAGTTCTGCTGGGGGATATGTTAGAAATGCAAAATCTTAGATCCCACCCAAGATATACTGAAAAAGAAACAATGGGGCTAAGAGAAAAACAACAACATGTCATATGTGGGTGACTGTGGTACAGGAGAACTTCTGATTTCTACTTTAGATCCTGAGGGTTAGGTACGGAGATATCCATGGACATCTCCCACTGCTGCCCCTTGGGCATCATTGCGTTAAAGCATAATGATAGGCACAATGATAAATGTAAAGAAGCCAAAATTTACTTCAACTGTCTGCTTAGATTAGTTTAAGACACTGAAAAAGCAGATCAACTGTGAAGTGGCAACTGCAACTATGAAAAGCATTTAGGTTTTCAGAACACCAAATATTTTCCAGATTGCTAAATAAATACATACCATCATATTGTGACATATCACTTATACAAATTCATGTACAAATTTCTGCTAAATTGACAACTGTCTTATATACCTCCCGATCTGGTAAAAAGGAAACCCTCTACTTTGGGTGTTACTGTTTTCTTTAAAAATATGAAATTTGATTTTGACATGAAAATATACCTTTTTAAGATTTGTAGTTCAGGCTTGAAATAGATGGTTTTTATACAAAAGTAAGTCTGTTATATATTTAAAACCATTTTCTCTACTATATAAGTTGAATAGTGAAAATACACGAACACAATCTCTTTTCTTTCCTGAAGAATTTTATAAATTACTTCTAGATTGAAATTTGCAGTTGAAACGAACACACTTTCCAGAGTACCACTGAAAAAGTATGTCTTAAAATTAGTTAGTTTTGCCGGGTGTGGTGGCTCACGCCTGTAATCCCAGCACTCCAGAGGTAGAGACAGGAGGACTGCTGAGTTTGAGGCTTGCCTGGGCTCCATAGTGAGCTCAGGGCCAGCCTGAACTACAAAGCAAGACCCTGTCTCAAAAAACAAACAAACAAAAAATAGTTACCTGGAGAAAAGATAGCCTTTTTAACCAATGGTGCTGGGAAAACTGGTTGTATATATAAGGAAGACTGAATGTAGACCTATATCTCTCACCAAGCACTAAAATAAAAATGGATCAAAGATCTAAATATTAAATAGAAACACTTAACCCAGTAGAATGCAAAAGGGGTAAAACTTTTGAAAACATAGGTGCCCATAAGGAATTGATGAGCAGAACTCCGATTGCATAAGAAATAATACAAAGAATCAACAAATGGGAATATACAGTATCAAATTAAAGTGCTCGCACACAGCAAAGGAAACAACCAGGAGATTGAAGAGACAACTTGCAGAATGAGCAAAAAATGTGCCCGTTATTCCTCAGACAGAGGAATAATACTAGAATACATAAAGATTTTGAAAGATTAGTTCTTCCCAGCAAAAGACCAATTGAAAAAATGGACAGTTGAATGCATGATTGATATTTTGAAATAGTGAATATTCAAAGGGAAATGGGGTTTAGAAGTAAATAATGAGGAAAGAAAAAAATGATGGTAGAAAAAACGATGGTCAAAAAAATGAAACAATGTGTTTATGGGGCAGGGAGAGGTAGGGTGGGTAGGGGAAGGGGGGAAATGAGAAGTTGTGTCATATACTTGTACAAATTCTCAATGTAGAATGTAATTGTGATGTGCATATATAATGTACCAATAAAATATACCAATTAAAAAAAAGAAAAGGCAGTTGAAATTCATAGGTACTACTCAGAAGAAGTACAACTGGCTAATAAATACATGAAAACATCTTTGGCCATTCAAGAAATAGAAAACACTGAAATTCTATTTTATTTGGGAAAGAATAGCTACCGTTCAGGGATCAATTCATAATGAACGCTGGTGAGTCTGTGGGAGAAGGGAGCCCTTCTCCATTGCTGTTGATAACATGCACTGGAACAGTCACTGGGGGAAGCAGGATGGAGATTCCTCAAAAACTAAAAACAGAAATTGCGGACCAGACATTTAGTGCAGTGGTTCTGGTGCCTGCTTAGCAAGCACAGGTCCCTGGTTTGATCCCCAGTAACCACATACAACAATACTGGGTGTGGTGACTCACTCCCACTGGCAATCAGTATCGCATACCATAAACGTTGGGCATGGTGGCTCAAGCCTTTAATCGAAGCACTCGGAAGGCAGAGACAGGATTGCTGAGTTTGAGGCTTGCCTGGGCTACATAGTGAACTCAGGGGCAGTCTGAACTGCAAAGCGAGATCCTTTCTCCAAAAATAAATAATTAAAAAATAAATATTTAAAAATTGCATTTCCCTCTGCTAAGTCCTAGTGTCTATTTTCTGCAGAAAGTCAAAGATATATTACAGCAATACGTGCATTTCTGTGCTTATAGTAGCACACTTCATTATAGCTAAACCTTGGAAATAGGCTATATGCTCATAAACAGATGCATGGATAAATGATATGTGACATTTATATAAGGAAATACTACTCTGCCATAAAGAAGGATAAACTTGAATCAGTTGTAAGAAAGTGGGTACATCCTGAGAGCATAATGTTAAGTGAAATTCATCAGATACATAAGTTGAAAGATTGCATGTTTTCTCTTATATGAGAAATTCAAAGTGGAAATAAAAGATAATAGGAGATAGGTATGTATATATAATATATAGGTATATATATATATATAATTGGTACATTTTATATATACATTATGATCACATTCAACATTGAGAATTTGTATCTGTACACGCCACATCTCAGATTTCATTTTTTCACGTTCCCCTCTCTTCCTACAACCCCCCAGGCCCTGTATACTTCTAAGCTTTTTTTTCCTTTTTTACCATTAATTTTTTTTCTTTCTCCAACTTAATTTTCCCCCTTTCATTTTGCTTTTGAACATTCTTTTCCTATTTTACAGTATGAATCATCCATTTGGGGATTCAGTTACACCCTTCAGTTTCTCATACTAGAGAGAATATATGGTATTTACACATCTCTGTCATATTTTATTTATGAGTATGTTCTCAAGTTACATCCATTTGAGTATAAATGACTCAAATTTATTATTCTTTATAGCTCAGCAATACTCTATTTCATATATAAAAAAAGAACCCCACATCTTCTTTATTAAGTCTCCTGTTGATGAGCCTTTGGGCTCTTTCCAAGATTTAGCTGTTAAAAACTAAGCTGCTATAAACATGGGTGCATATATGTTGCTGTGATATCTTAATTTTTTTTGTTATATACCTAGCAGGGAAATAGTAGCCTCTATGGGACCTGTAATCCTAGTTTTCTGAGGAATCTCTACACTGATTTCCATAGTGGTTGCTTGCACCATTCGACATTCCCACCAACAGTGGAGAAGGGTTCCTTTCTCCCCACAGCCTTGCCAGCATTGTTGGTTGATTTTGTGATAGCAGCCATCCTTTGTGAAGTGAGATGGAATCTCAGTGCTGTTTACATCTGCAGCTCTCAAATGACCAGCAATGTTGAACTATTCTTTATATGTTTCTTTGTTGTTTTTACTTCATTTGAAAAATATATGTTAATGTCCAATGCCCAGTTTTTAAATTGGATCTTTAAATTTGGGGAGCTGATTTTTTAAAGTTCTTTGTATCTTCTAGATCATAGTCTTTAGTTTGAGAAACAGCTGGTAAAATTTTTTCCCATATTACAGTTTGTCTTTTCATTCTGTTGGTTGTTTCTTTGGCTGTGCAGAAGCTTTTTATTAAGATGACATCCCAGTTGGTGATTCCTTCTGCTAGTTCCCTTGCTGCTGAGGTTTGGTTCATAAATCTTTCCCTATGCCGGTATCTCTGAGAGTTCTACCTAATGTGTTTTCCGGCAGGTTTAGGGTTTCTGTTTTAATATTTTGGTCTCTAATCCGTTGTTGGCATTTCAGTCAAGATTGAATTGAATCTATATAGTGGTTTTGGCATATAGCCATTTTGATGGCATTAGTTATGCCTATCCAGGAACGAGGGAGGTAGATGTATTTTGTCTGTTATGTTGATCATTGAACCCAGGACCTTCCTCATGATAGATCAGTGTTGTTTTTTACAGGGCCTTTTTTTTCATACCTGGAATCAGATTGAGGTCCTCATACTTGCTAAGCGGGCATTATGCCTTTAGCTACATCCCCAGATCCCTGTGCCAGTGTTGCAGCATTGATCTACATCCTCAGCCAGAATGTGTTGCCAATGGAAGAGGGAGCTAGAGATGGAAGGAGGGGAAGAAAATGGCAGAGGAGAGAGGGGAGGGGAAGGGAAGCAAATGCAATTAAGATATGTTACGTACATATAACACCTCCCCAAAATGAGGTGAATGGAATCATTGTTTATTATAAATATTTACTAAATAACTAAGAAAGAAAATTAGTTACCTGAAAGTTTGTATCTTCAACATTAGATGTTTTTATTTATCTTATTACTTTATTGGTGGTGTTCTTACAGTATCAAAATCATTAATGGAAGTATGTCTCTGCCTTTGAATGAATTATAAAAGAAATGTTTTCTCAGTTGATGGAGAAACTGGTAGGGAGTTGGTGCGAAGGCCAAGAAGAAGGCTGGACATTGTCCCACCTGCCTGAGGCAGGGACCTTTGTGCTGCACACACATTGACATGGCCTCCCTTCTGGCTCATCTCTGTTGGTGACAAGTAGCAATCCATCATCCAGTGTGGTTCTAGATTTTTGTTTGGTTCTACGTGAACAGTAGGTACAAACAGCCTCCATCAATGGCCATAATTTTCAAATTACGAGATTTTATAAGACAATCTGAGTTTTTCTTGAAAAGTAGAAGACATGGCAACCTTGAAATTCTTTCCCAGTTTGATGAAACTTGATTAGAGCTAAAGAAAAATTTCTCCCTTAAAGACTGTGTATTCTGCTGGCCACAGTCCCCATCCAGCCTTCTTTTACATTTACCCAGGATTTACAGACATCTGGGGTTTTAATTGGCGAGATTCAGTATAGTAGTCACATTTTCAATTGCAGCATCTGTCTCTCTTTCTAGAAAGGTTTATAACTTGGGCTTGGTGCTAATTTTACCAAGTGTGCATGTAGAGTTGACACTCTGCAACGACTCACTGTATTTACTTGCTTAGTGTCTTTCTCCTTCTACACAGCAAACTAACAATGAGCTGAGATCTACCTAATCTGTTAGGTAAGGCCAGTGCTTATCATCCTGAGCTGCTTCACAAAGGTGTGTCAGTAATGAAATGTAATGTTGTTTATGAAAAGTAGGACAGAGACATGAAAACTTAGTTTCTACTTTTATCTACTAAGTTGTGACCACAGTGGTGCTGTGCAGCCTCTCTTTTAAACCTCAGTGACATTCAGCTCTTGTTCATTCTGAAGATCACAGGTCTTTAGGGTGTTGGTGGCTCTATGGTAGAGAGACAAATGGGAAGTGATCACCTTATTATACTGGAGTCTAAATATTTTACTTTGCAATAAGGAGTTTGAGATCAGGGCTTGGGCTTGCTCCTCAGAGTGGGGCCTCCGGAGGGCACTGCTGACAGGGCTGAGGGTCTTGTTGTTTGTGATCCCTTGGTTCTGGGGAGCCCAGCCCCACTTTGGGGTGACCTCCTAACAGCACATGTTGAAACTGCATGCTCAGGAATACATGTAAAGGGAAATTAGGTACATAGTTTAGAATAACTAAACAAAGTAAAATGCATACGATAAAAGTCAACAACTTCTTGAAAATAAAAAGATATTTAACCATTTAAAATATATTATTAAGGAAAAACCATAAGAATGTTTCTACAGGTGTTCTAGTTAAATAACATCAATATTTAAATCTCTAAAAGACTTAAATATACTACAAAGTCTAAGAGAGGATTATTTTTCATTCAGGATATATTAAACTTCCACAGCACACTGTTGTCTTGTGTGCCATCGTACATATCTTATTTTAGCATGCAGTAGCTTTTAGCTACACCACAGAAATAATTTCTGACCCCTACATTTTTCAAAGGCTTTAGCACAATCTCAAGTTAGTTTCGCATCCTAATTCTTCAATCAGAAGATGTTCTGTATGTGAAAGAAAGACAGACAGAGAGAGAGAGGAGAGAGAGAGAGATTCAGGAGACAGCATGCAAAGGCAGAGATTTCTTCTGCACCACAATTGAGAGATGTAAGGACAAGGAACTTCTTAGCATTAGAAATGATAACAGAAAACCGTAGCTTTCATTTGTTAAATTGGACATCACACAATATATTTCATATGAATGATGCTTCCTTCCATGCAATTCAGTAACCAAATGAGGAAACCGATTTCTAGAAGGCGCAGCGGCTGCTCTAAGGTGCTAACAGTGGCCCACGTGAGGACTCGGCCACGTCTCCACTCTGGTCCTGGGAGTCAGGCCTCCTTCCACATTTAGCCTTTGGCCTGAGCTCTGCTGCTGTGCATTGTCCCTGCCTATTAGCATAGTGGGAAGCACTAGATTCTTCACGGGCTGACTTACTGCCAACCCTGAGCTGGATATTTACTATCAGTCGCTCCCAAGAATTGCATGATACCTGCAGGATCATGTTCCTGAATTTTACAAGTGTGAAAACTAAGTCTTGAGACATTGAGTAGTAAGTCACTCTGGTCACACATCTAGGAAATGGCTAAATCAAGATTCAGTAGCCCGGATCAGCCAGTTTTCCCCTGCTTGATTTTGTCCATTCTTCAGACTCTCGGGCCATGTTGTGTTTCTTCTGTGGCTCTGAGACCATCGCTATGTAATTCATGATCACAGACATCGGTTTGGAATCCCAGGTGTGGTCATGGCCAAGTCTTATTTCATCACTCACGAAGCTGTGATTAATAATCATTGTCTTATGTTAAATCATGTCCTTGCTGCAGAAATGGAGCCAGAGTGAGAGCAGGAAAACTCACACTGTAAACTCTTGTGGACCTACTGTCACTGGTGTGTGAGGCGGAGGCTGCTATAATGATTTGTTTTGTATTTTGAACAAGGCTAGAAGAGTTTTGACTTTAAGGTTTTTCTGAGTTAGTTAAAAAACAAATACAGGCCGGAGGATTAGCTCAGTGGTTCTGGCACCTGCCTTGCAAGCACAAGGTCCTGAGTTCGATCCTCGGAAACCATATACAATGCTGGGCGTGGAGACTCAGGCCCACCAGCAATCAATACCACATACCACAGGGCTGGGCGTGGTGGCTCATGCCTGTCATCCCAGCACTCGGGAGGCAGAGACAGGAGGATTGCTGAGTTCGAGGCTTGCCTGGGCGGCATAGTGAGCTCAGAGCCAGCCCAAACTACAAAGCGAGACCCTGTCTCAAAAAAAAAAAATATAGAAACATGAATGTGTGTGTATCTATGTATGTATATATATATATACATACATATATATGTATATATATATATGTACATATATATGTATATATATGTATATATATATGTACATATATATGTATATATATATATATATATATAATATATATATATATGGTGTGTTTCTTGGAAGTGGGAGAAATCTCCTCTTCCCCTGTCTACCTAGGGGCAGCACCAGCTCAAAATGTAATCAACAGGTGTGAAGAACGGGCGGGATATTCATTCCTCATTTAAACACTTCCTACTTCTGGTTCCCGTGATGTACTTTTTAACCCCAATGTGAACCAGAAGTAAGCAGTCCCATGGGCTGATGGATGCTAAAATAAACTTTAAGACTCAACTGATACTTTTGGGAAGAGTTGAGTATGGGCACTGGCTTAGTGATGTGATACCTGCTTTCTTCCTAAGTGAGGTTTCCGGTGCGGTCCTGGGGTTGGACCCGTGAGGCACTGGCTAGCAGCACTCTTCCCAGTGAAACAGAGATATCAGACACTAACATGTGAGTAGATTTTTATTTCCTTATTTTTTTCAGTGTTAAGTGTAAGAAATTTCCTTATTTTTATTTCCTTATTTCTCAACACTTTTGAGAGATTAGAGAACAAAACTATAAAATTATTCTTGGCATTCATTTTCCAAACTCTGTCTTCTCTCTCCTTAGTCTCAAGTGTGGTTTACATCCATCGCTGAACTGAGTTAGAAGCGGAAACTCCAGCTGTCATAAGCCGGGCATTTTACTGAGGACCTACTGATACAGGCACTTTGCTGACATGGGCATAGCTGGCAGGTTTTATCCTTGCAAAGCTTAAACTTCTTAATCTTCCTCTATTTTACCTGGTTTCAATATTACTAGCCTCGTACCAGTCTCCCTGATATATTTTTATTTTCCTCTGTTGATTTGTTTTTACTTTTCTCTTCATTCATCCTACCACACCAAGTTGTCCCAGAAATACAGTCACACAGGCAACTTTCAATGGAATGTGAATTTTTTACACTTAACATTGAAGAGTTTGTTTTTGTGCCTTTACTCTCACTAGCCCTATCTATGCCGGCTCAACTATGGTTAGTGTCTGGTCTGGCCCTTGCTGTGCCCCTGCACAGACTGCTCTTTCCTTTTAATAAATCACC
This sequence comes from Thryonomys swinderianus, assembly GCA_004025085.1. NCBI lineage: Eukaryota > Metazoa > Chordata > Mammalia > Rodentia > Thryonomyidae > Thryonomys > Thryonomys swinderianus. The sequence continues at coordinate 59,322 of PVIC010001075.1, forward strand.
TCTTTTTGCATTGTTTCCCTATTAGAATGCCTGGAGATGAGCTCTTTGAGCACTGTGTAATTTAGGGCCTGGAGGCTCTAATCAGGCTCCTTTGCAGCAAGGCCTGTGCAGGTTACATCACTCAGACCCAGAGTGTCCAAAGCAGATCAGCACGGGCGTGTCATTGAACTCACAAAGTCAAGGGGAATGATGGGTACAGAAAACTCCCCATCTGTTTCACTTTACTGATCCTGGTATATTAAGACCACATTCCTATTTCTCACGTCCTTACCAATCTGGGGTGGAACTTAAATGGCCAAGAAAAAGCCTGTATAGTGTGGTGTGTAGAAGGAATAGACCTTGCTTCCAAGTATGACTGTTTTTTTTTTTTTTTTAAGTGTTTAGAGATCAGGTCTCGCTGTGTAGTTTGGCTGGCCCTGAGCTCACTGTGTGGCCCAGGTAAGCCTCGAATGCACAGCAATCCTCCTGCCTCTGCCTCCCGAGTGCTGGGGTTACTCTCCTGGGATTGTGGTTTGTGGTACTGGGAATGAGATGCAGAATCTTGTACTTACCAGACAGATGCCAGAACCACTGAGCTAAATCCCAGGCCCAAAGTTTGACTTTTCACTATGACCTTAAGATAGTCATTCAGTGCCTCGGGAAACTCATTTTTCAGTTGTGAAGTTGGTTGATGGTTCTTTACTTATATCCCAGGACTGTTGTAATGAACACATAGGTGGGGTCTGCAAAGTGAAGGGAAGGTAAAAAGGGCCCTACTCATTTAAGTGCTGCCTTCATAAAATGAAAACCATCTTAGCTGCAGTATCCCATCTCGTCTGTTTAGCTTTAACCTTTGTAGACTTCAGTTTCATTTGCATAAACTGAAGCAATTTACTTGTTGACTCATAAGCTATCGTGTTTAATCAACCACCAGTAATTTCTCTGTTATTTTGTATCTCATGCTATGGCGCTGACACCTCTCTCAGGTTTCTCACAGCGTTCTGTGATAATTTTCATCTCCCAAAATAGCTCTCCTCTCTGACCTCTTCTAACAGTACACAACATTCCTTTTTAAAGAAAATGAGCTTATCAAATATTTGTTAAGTCTTCAATGAATTAGTAAACAGATGGGCGAGCTGTGGGAGGACTTCAGTCACACGCCTTCCTGTCAGGAGCTGTGGGGTCTTTCCTCCCTCACTCTCTGCTCCGCTCCTGCCATCAGCACCGCCGCCATAGCGTTGTCCACCCTGGGACCAGGAGTACAGAGTAGCTATTGACTCCTGTCCTTACCCTGGACTTTCTACCTCTGTGACTGCCTCCAAATTCTCTCACAGTATACTGAATGATTCCGACTGAGTTTGGCCTGCGTCTGCCGGTTCGGTTTGCCAGTGGGGTCGGCCGGACCCTCCAGACCAGCAGCCTGTCCCTACCCCTGGGTCGCTCAAACACGGCACCGAGGTGGAAACGCGTAACTCATCCGTTTGTATCACTGACTTTCAAAGCTGCCTGAATAAATGGTTCTGCCTGGATTTATTTCACAGCACGGATTACCGAAGACAGAAAGCTTCCTGCCAGGCAGTTATATTTACCACACAAATTTGTCAGCTTAGCCCAACATTTCAGTGTGTTAGGAGCAGAAATTGTAACTGATTGATCTAAAAGGGCTCAAGCGCCACGAGAGAGATGAAGGCGCATCAGTCTACATAACCGTGTCTGCAGGATCCAAAATGATCACTAACTACATGTTGCCTCCCAGAACTTCGCCTTGTCTTCACCCCACCCCGCCCCCACCCTCCAGAGTTCACTGGTGCAGTCAGGACCTGCTGTGAGCACGGATATTCTTGTGCTAAAACATGTTGGTGGCGGCAGAAATCTTGGGGTGCCCCCATTAAACTTAAGTTACACAGCAGGGATGTCGCTGTAAACTCAGAGCAAAATCACGAGGTACAGTGGTCCTTGATTACTTCTGCTTTACCATGTCTCCCTGTGCTTAGCTTTCCTCCTAGTGGGAGGGGCAATTGATCATTCTCATCATATTTCTGCAGCACGTTTTCAGAATTCTACCCTAGGCTCACCGTGAAAACCTTCAGCACCCACATGCCATGGGAAAACCCGTGGTGTGAACCTAAAAATTATAGCTGATCTGTCCAGAAATATGTAATGATCTGTAATAGGTTAGAAAAATAACCTAATGTTAGCTCTTCGTTTTGAGTAACTTCTGGTGATGAGATAATCATAGTGGTTACGATTGTCATAACTATTGCAAGCTTTGTGTAATTTGTCATTTACCATTTCCTACACATGCAATTTTAAATTTAGTCTGATTTCTTTTATTCTGTCATTAGTTATCAGAGGAAAAGTGTAAGAAGTAAAATAATTTTCCAAACCCTTAAAAACCACATTTATGCAGTAATGAATACATTTGACACCCAAGTCTTAGAAGTGTACAGGGAGGTAGGAATATATTTGTGGAAGTCCTAATACTTCTCAAAAGTACATTAAAAGCCCAATTCTTTTCAAGGGACTATTGACACATTTAATACAGCTTGTTACTTAAAAAGATTTTAAAATTTATTTTACTTAATTTGATAATTATAAACTGACAGTGGAGTTAGGTTTTCTTTACTGTTCTGTAACTATGTTGCACTCAGTTTATGATGCTCAGAGATGATTTTTATAAATATTTTAAATCCATTTTCTCTAAGCCATAGCTGGAAGTGAGCTTCATTACGTTGTCTGTATACTTAAAATATCTTTTAAAAATTGATACCTTTTTAGAGAAGTTGTAGATTCACAGAAAAGTTGAGCAGAATCTACAGAGGTTTTCTATATATTCTCTTCCCTGAAATTTGCACAATTTTCTCACTTACTGTACAGCCACAACCACGTGGTTGTATTTGATACAAGTGGAAAGTCCAAAATTTAAATCAGGATTCGCTCCTGGAACTGGAATTCTGCACATTTTGACAAAGTTTAATGACATATATCCATCATTTTATTATCATACTTCATAGGTTTATTAGGCAAAAATTTTCTTGTGCTCCATGTAGTCATCCTCTGCTCTCTGCAGTCCCTGGCAATCACTCATCTTTTTCTGTCTCCATAGATTTTTCTTTTCCAGAATGTAATAGAGTGCACATCAAGCACTATGAAGTCTTTTCAGATTGGCTTCCTTCACTTAGTCAGATGGAGTGTTTCCTTCATTTTCTATTACATGGCAGCATATTTTTTTAAGTACTTCTATTCTGTGGGTGTACCGTGGTTTATTTGTTCATTATTTTGCTCGAGGATGTCTTGGTTGCTTCCAAGTCAAACAGTCAGAGAATGCTTCTTTAAACATCCTACCGCAGGTTTGTTTGTGAACATAAGTGTTCCATTCATATCAGTAAATATCAAAGGCCATACTTGTTAACTCATATGGTAAAAGCATGTTTAGTGTTGTTAGGAAATGCCAGAGCATCCTTCAGAGTGGATGTAACCTTGTACATTCCCGGCAGCAGGGAAGTGTCATCTCATTGCTCCACAACGTGGCTGCTGTTTGGTGGTGTCACTTGTTTGAATTTTGACCACTTAAAAAACGTGCCATATTATTAATGGTGATTTCCTTTCTTATTTCCAATGAGGTATGATACTGAACATCTTTCTGTATGCTCGTTTTCCATCTGTACATCTGCAATGAACCGTTCACGTCTATTGCTTAGTTTAATAATCAGTTTGTTCATTTTTTTTTTTTCTGAGACAGGGTCTTGCTCTGTAGTTTAGGCTGGCCCCCAGGCAAACCTCCAACTCAGCAATCCTCCTGTCTCTGTCTCCTGAATGCTGGGATTACAGGCATGAGCCACCACGCCCGGCACTGTGGTATGTGGTATTGATTGCTGGTGGGCGTGAGTCACCATACCCAGCATTGTTGTATGTAGTTACCAGGGATCGAACTCAGGACCTTGTGCTTGCGAGGCAGGCACCAGAACCACTGAGCTAAATCTCCAGCCCTAGATTATTCATTTTCTTTTGAGTGGCAGGCCCTATATCAGCTGTGTTTTCTTTTTTAAAATACTGAATTTATATAATATTCTCCCCTCATCTGTGGCTCATATTATCATTCTCTTAAGCTTATTTTTCACAGACCAGAGGATTTTAATGGAATCCATATTTTCAGTTAGCTGTTTCATGGAGCGGACATCAGGTGTAGTATCTGAAAAGTCATCACCCTGCCCAGGGTCATGGAGATTGTCTTGTACATCATCTTCCAGGAATTGTACAGTTTAAATTTTAAATTGAAGAATACGCTACATTTTGAGTTAGCGCTTATGAAGATTGTAAAGTCACTATCTAGTGTCATTTGTTTTGCATGTGGATGTCCAGTTTTTCAGTGACATTTAGTGAAAAGACTACCTTTGCTTCATTTTACCTTTGCTGTTGTTCCTTTGTCAAAAATCAATTGGTTATCTGTTTCTCTACTTTTGGCTCTCTGTTCCATTCTATTGACATATTCTTCTATCTTTCATCAGTACTCCCTGTCATGATTTTAGTAGCTTCTCAGCTGACAACATACTATCAGTTTATATTATTCCTCTCTTATTTTTTCCTATTTTTTTGTGGTGTGCATATTTCCGTGTGGACACATGCATTCTAAAAATGTATTTTATCTAATGTTATAAATGCTCAAATGTGAAAGCAATGAGCTTTTGGCATGTCTTACCCGTATGTGTGGAATTCAGCTCCCTTTCTGGAAGGTTATATTGGATTAGAATTTTGCCTTCAGTTATATCACTTTTTAGCTATATGTTCCCATTGCTCCATGACTGTTTTATTAATATCATTTACCTATGAAGCATACAGCTTGGAAGCACATACTTCTGGAAGCACTGTTCAGAGCACACATGATGTGAAGATATTATTCTTGTAAAACGAACCATTAACATTAGCTTTGAGTATTTATTTAGTGAACATGAAACAGGTTGATGATAGGACACAAAGAACAGTCAGGAACCATTTCAAAACCCTAAGAATCAGCAGTGGATGATCCTGGCTAGGACCCTGCCAGTGAAAGTACAGATGTGGAATTGTATCAAAGCCTGAATTGACAGGACTTGGTGGCCACAGGCAGATAAGACACAGGATAGGAGAAGGAGTTAACGACGACTCAGTCAGGTGAGAGCGGAGAACACAGAAGGATAAGCCATGGGCCCGGGGGCTGTGATGAGTTTCTTAGGGACATCAGATGATGAAAGGGTTCCAAATATTTTAGAGGTACAGATGAGTTAATGATCTTTCCTGGAGTAGTATTATAAGAAGGTCAAGGTTGGAGTGGTAAGAATTAATGTGAAGAGATAGAATTCTAACAAAGCTTGAAACCAGGTAGAAGCAGTTTTCTTTCTTTCTTTAATACCCGTGGTTAGGTTTTCCACAAAATGGCTACATGTTAACCAAATTCCCAAGACATAAAAAGTGACTTATGCTAATTGACTAATTCTGTGTTCTTGAGTGAATTACACTAAATTATTTTAAACTTCTAAATGTGAAAAATAAGATTTTACTTGTAACTCTTTGTAAGCATTAGATTTTAAAGAACTCATCATACTGCCTAGTATATAGGAGATCATAATAAATGATATCTCTTATTTCTGAGAAGCAGACCATGAAGTATCTGTGGCCTTTGCTGTACATTCAGGTAGCAGAGGAACTGTTGACCTGAAGCACTGATTCTCAACCTGGATTGCAGGTTCTCTGACAGGTTCCCCTCTCTGGAATTTTATGTTTACAGATTCTTGAGCACTATACAGTCTCTTACTTGCTTTATGCTAAAAACTGAAGAAATTATCATAAAACAATAAAATAAAAAATTTCTCCTGTCCAGTGAGGTTTAGGCAACACATACACACATATAATGTGTATTATCTGTGTATGCATATTATATACACATATATTTTATACATTTATCATCATACATAAATTGCAATTGTATATTAACATCTATTTTTCATATATATATTAGTATGGTAAGAAGACACCAGTCATTCCCAAGGAAACTCAGTGGTTGAAGTACGAACTGTGATTCAGCAACGCACACTGTTAATGATAGCAGTGCTCATCCTGCCTCTGCTCATTGCTTCATTCCTTGTCATCCTCTTGATCTCAGTCTCCATTTACTATTTCCTCACAAAGGCTGTACACACTCAGGAGTTTTCTGGAACAGCTCAGTATTTCTCCAGGCTCCACACTTTGAATATTTGTACTTTTTGTATATACCAGATACCCTGTAGTGTTAGAGAATGACAGATTAAAGAGAGGGATTTTTTTTTTTTTTTGAGACAGGGTCTCGCTTTGTAGTTCAGGCTGGCTCTGAGCTCACTGTGTAGCCCAGGCAATCCTCAAACTCAGCAATCCTCCTGCCTCTGCCTCCCAAGTGCTGGGATTACAGGCGTGCACCACCATGCCCGGCACTGTGGTATGTGGTACTGATTGCTGGTGGGCGTGAGTCTCCATGCCCTGCACTGTATGTGGTTACCGGGGATCAAACATCAGGACCTTGCACTTGCGAGGCAGGTGCTGGAACCACTGAGCTAACCCTCCGGCCCCCAGAGAGAGAATTTTTATCAAGTGACTATCCCTGAAGCCTTTTCCTGTAATTAAAAAAATCTAACATTTGTAATAAGTTACATAAATCATTACACTTTAAGTTGCCAGCAGAAATAAGTTTAGAGGCTGCAGCTTTCAAATTGCAGATCCATTACTTACTTCTCTTAACTTTGCATTTTTTAATGCTGCTTTAGGCTCTTCATCTCTTTACTAATTGATGGACTTTTTATTTTATGGAGTTGAGAAACTCATCTGTTTGTCTTCAATAATCTTTAGGAGTTTTACTGTTGTGTATCATAGTTCATTATCCACTGCCTTCATAATAAGAGTGACATATTTGGTGTAAGTGCTGCTAAACTTTGGCCCACTTGAAAAACAATCAAAAAAGATCAAACAGCATTCAAGTTTGCAAGATTTCTCATAGTTTTTACTATCAGTAAACCAAACTTTGAAGTTTGCCTTTGTCTATGTTTGCCCCAACTTTCACTTCTTTGACACATTTACTCTACTAAGACAAGTCAGATTCAGTCTCTAAACTCCTAGGAATTCTTCAAAATCCAGAATTTATAGATAAGTTGTTACTGGAATTAAATGAATACAGATGTCCAAAGTACCTTTGTCATTTAGTGATATTATACTGTTCACATTTGTGGTAAGACTAAAAAAGTGACAAGTTGAATTGTATTGAGTAGGACCTTACAATTTCATTGAATCCTAATATCAAAAAAAAGTCAAACACATGCTTATTTTAACTCAAAGAACTACAAATATCTACTAAATACAATGTGTAATATCACAACTGTAGCTTTAGAATTTTGTGTTGTATGATAAGATTTCTTTTCTAAAACAAGGTTGTATCTAAAGACTGTATTTTAGGGGGATGATTCATATATACAGGCATTTATACATATATCTCAATATTACTTTATGCATGATAAAATGAACAGATTTATTTAATGATACATGATCTTTGAAAAGCAATAAACAAAACTGTGAGCCAGAGGTTCTCCAATCAGGTGGTTTGGTGAGTAGGCGAGGTTTGGAATTGGACAATCTGCATTATGAAGAAGGAGGCCCAGGGCCCCTTCAGAGCAGATCCTGTGAAAGAACGAACTAGGATAAGGGCAGAAGGGATCTCGATAGTAAGAGGGTGTTTTAAAGGCTTAATTGAAGATGTGTTTTTTTTTTTCATAAAGTGGAGAACTGTTTAACCATAAAAAGGATAAACCTGAGGCATTTATAGCTAAGTAGATCAATCTTAAAGTTTTTTTTTTTTTGAGATAGGGTCTCTCTTTGTAGTTCAGGCTCACCCTGAGCTCACTATATAGCTCAGACAAGCCTCGAACTCACAGCAGTCCTCCTGCCTCTGCCTCCCAAGTGTTGGGATGAAAGGCGTGAGTCACTACACTACACCTGGTATTCTCAACTGAAATAAATCAGATATGCACGTAAATACTGCATTGTCTCTTTCATATAAGAAATTGAAAATGTAAATAGGGAATCAAATGTATAATAGACAATGTGAAATAAAGTATTCAGAAGGAACACTAAGCTATGGGGGGAGAGGAAGAAAAGAAAATGTGAAAAGAAGGAAAAAGGGAAGCAAGGCTTTTGTAAATAAGGAAAGGGAAGAGGAGCTGAAGAACAGGGAAATGGGGGGAAAAAGGAATAAGGCACATCATGAAAAGGTACAAATTTCATACAACGAATGTGATCATGTAAATCTAAATTGTACCAATAAAATTAAAAATGAAAAAAATCACACAGGGAAAAATAACACCCTCAGCTGTTAGTCCCAGGGTAAGCAATTATTAGAAAGAGAACTCTTACACTTCCAAAGCAATTTAAATCACGGGTTTTGGAGGGGATAACAATTTACTTACATTATCTGATATATATATATATATATATATATATATATATACTGTCCAATATTGACAAGTATTTTCTCGTTAACTTAATTTTTTCCAGATAACCTGTGCATGATTAAGATTATAATAATCTTATTCTATTTAGGGATTAACTAATTCTCCAAACATCCATTTATTACTTACCTTGCACGAGGCTTGGGTGATTTAGAAATGTGCATAAAATGATTGTGAATCTTAAAAATTCACAGTGAACTCTACAAGTCAGAGACAGCTCTGACAATATGTAATTATGATCTGATATCTTGCAACTAGAGAGAGGAATGTCACAGGCTATGGAGCCCTGAGGGAGTGACACGCCATTTACATCAATGGTAAATTCCGTGCTGCCATTTTTAGGAGCTCAGTGAGGTGGGAAAGATGGTAGAAAGCATGCTTGTTCTCCTGACCATGCTTCAGTTCAGGAAGGGTATCCCAGGAACTGGGACATTCTGAAATAGTTTACCAGCAAGTCATGTTGAATCTACTGTCTCAGTTGGTATTTGTTAGTTGAAAAAATAAATAAATAAAAGGATGAAGTGATGGAAAATTCACCAGGAAGATTAAACATTTTTGTCAACAGATACGGTGCCTGCCAGTGATGGTAGAGAAACCCTATGTGTTCTTTTGTCTGTGTGACTATCAGCATATTTATGTCCAAGATCGCTTTTTTAAAATTTATTTACAATGACCTTATTGTCCTATGAGACAGGAGAACACAGAGTTGATTAGAGGGACTATGAGCTATGAGCATTAATTTTTAGCTAACACTTTTCCATAAACTTTCTTCATGGGATATGGAGTGAATAGAGATGTTCAAAATTATTATCATTTATTCTTTTAGAGAAATGAAGATTTTATTAGATTTCTCCAAGAAACCCTATTTAAAATATTCCCAGAAATGTTACCAGCTTCATATTTTTGCTGTGAGAAATGACCCAAAACTTAATGCTATGTGTTTATTTATACTACATATTTATTTATAATTCTGGAGATCATAAAATGGGAGCCAGTTTCAACTGGCTAAAAGTAATGTGTTAGGGCTGCATTCTTCTGGAGGTATAAAAATAATTCCCACTTTGCCTTTCTCAGTCGCTTGAGCTGGCCTATATTCCTTGGGCAGTGGCCCCTTCCTGCTTACCCAAAGGCAACAAAGTATACCTTCTTTCTTCTGTCACTAATTCCATCCCTATACCTTCTCTTTCTAACTATACTCCTGCCCATCTTTCATTATTATTTTGAAGTTACTCAGGTCGCGCACACTAATCTTCTCATCTCAAGATTATTAAACTAATCACATATGCAATGTTCTTCACTCCAGGTAGGATAATATATGCCTGGGTTCCACAGATTACAGTATGAATGACATTGGGAAAGTAATTTGCATTTTATCACAGTTCCATTAAATATGATCCATCAATACCATTTCATCGAAGGGTTTTATCATGAATATTTTCTTGAAAAGAGATCAAATTTTAGAAACGTAGGTTAGATTAGAAAAAAAAGCACTAGAAATATCATGCTTGGATTGTTTTATAAAATGCAGCACTACTGAAAGGATTTATAAACTTGTATTTTATATACTGGTGCCAAGGACTAACTTTCAATCAATGGCAGGGTCAATTTAGTTTTCTTTTTTCTTTGATGCTGTCTTGCTCTATGTGTAGTTAATATTCATGACCTTATAACTGTGAATTCCAATGATAGATTTTAAAATATGTCTGTAGAAAAGTAGTAATTACTTTTGTTCCTTTCCGTATTGCTTATTCCTGAAGAGATTATTTGATTGCTTCAGTGAATGCCTTTAGAATTTAGATGTGATTATTTTTTAAAAGTTATCTGGTAAAAGATACTACAAATGAACCATTCCAGACTTTTACAGAAAAAATACAGTGTGCCGTAATAATTTACCATTGTCGTCTGAAATCATATTATTATTTATTGTTAGACCCAAATCCAGTAAGCAGATTTCCATTCTCTTACTTTTTAAAAATTTTTTGTTCACTAAATTCATTAGCTCAGTGATTTGCATTAAGTTCAGAATTCAAATAATACACAGACTATCCATGATCCTGTTCCTTCCATAAACTGCCTAGTTGTGTATTTTCTAATACTGGTATTTTTCTAGTACATTCTATAAACTATACTGATGCAGTTGGGTCTGTAGGGATCATCACATTTGTCATATAGAAGTACATCTTTCCGTTCCTAAAGAACTTAAAAATATCTGAGATGCGCTGCCAGGAATTCTTCCCAAAGAATCCATAGATCATTTCTCCTAGTAAAAAAGCAATCCTATATTGAACCTTTTTCCTGTGCTATTTCACAGCCAAGTCTTAGCCTGAAGCAAAAATTTGTTTGAGCAGGGGGTTATTCCATGGTCGCGAATAGAGACACATTACTTATACACTCTGACAACTTGAACGATTCACTTTCCAAAAGTGAGTAGTAGAAGGAAAGCATTTATTTATTTATGCTTTAGGACACCCAAGAGAACAAAAACAGTTTGTATACTGTTTTGAACTGCTTAAGCCTTCCATATACTTTTGACAAGTGGCTAAAGCAGTCTCAATTCATTCTGTTTGCCCCACATCGAAGCTGTACTTCTCACTGCTGTGTCAGGCTGTCACAAGAAACTGAACCGTGGGTCTGCCTCACACAGGCTCCTGCGGCAGCCAGGATCGAGTGGATTTGCTCAAGGGATAGAACCAGTAGGCAGAGGTAGATCCCAAGGCAGAGGGAAGGAGTTACTGAGGCTTTCCTTCTCGTTCTTGTGTGGTGCCCTGTATAATACAGCTGTGCCAAGGTCCCCTCCTCCATGGCTCCTGCCCGTCGTGGTCTCCAGATAAAACACACTGTTGCCCTTTGTCCCTTCAGGTGTGCTGGTGGTCATGACTTCCTTCTGTGGTCGCCTTCTGGGACTATCTCTTAATCTAGCCCATTCATTTGTAACTAGTCTTCCTATAAAGGTTTTGTCTCTGAGACGGCCAAATTGAATTGGTCCTCTAATAAGCCTGAGTCATTGACAAGTATATTTCATACTGTGCAAAAGGAAACTCAGTATTCAGTTGACTATTTTTATGTTGTCCCTGTCTTCAGTTATCTCTCCATCCTACGCCTCATGCTGGTTATCCCACCCTGGTGAGTTCACGGGCTGGGGAACTGGAAGAAAATCTCAGAAGGAGATGGTCCAGAGTCTTCCAACATTCATTGAGGCTTTGACTTTTCCTAGCCCAGGAACCTACATTTCCATGTTTAATTCCTGCTGAGTAGAATAGTGCTTGAATAAAAAACTATATACTCTCATCTTTACTGTCTACACCAGAATATCTAAATAGATAGAATACAGATTGGAAGTCTCAAATACATCTTGGTCCTGTCTTGTTCTGCCCTGTTCTATCAGTTTCAATTCCTGATCAGTCTGTGTTTCTGTTCTGTTTCTCTCTGTCCTCTTGTGCTCTCACTCTGTTTTCATCTTTATAAATTCTGACTCCTCAAGTTCTAGTGAATGTCTACATTCTCCTAAATTTATTTCTGCTGCTTTCTCATTTTCTGATATATTAGACATTTCATAAATAAACTCTCATATTCAACACATTCACCTGGTGATAATTTCAAAATTATATGCAGTGGTATCCTGGTTCACAAACACTTTTGTTTATTAACAATTTGGCTCAGAAACAGAAGCATTTGGCAAAAATTTGTTTTGTTGCAAACTCTGCATCAAGTGTTAAGCACAACCACTTCCGTCTTTCCTGCTTAAATAAATGTGACTCCCCCTCCCCAAAAGTGTAGAACAAATGAAATTTGTGAACTGAAGTACCACTGTATTTGGTGTATTTATTTATTGAAAACAGATATATTAAGCAACAAGAAAAAATGAAATACAACAGATTGGATTTTTCAGCAGCAACTATTCCTTTCTGTTTTTTTTAAAAGCAAAAACTTGTTTTAAGGCATGGTGGCTCAAGCCTGTAATCTCAGCTCTCAGAAGGCAGATGCAGGAGGATTGCTGTGAGTTCAAGGCTTGCCTGGGCTACATAGTGAGCTAAGGGCCAGCCTGAACTACAAAGCGAGACCCTGTCTCAAAAACAACAACAACAAAAACACTTGTTCATGTCATGTGGATAGTGTGTAACATGATTTATCCAGAACTTTGTACAGTCATTCAGTGCATGGAAACTTGCAGTTGGAATGCTTCTGAAATTTTATTTTTCCCAGTAATCATTAGGTCTCTGAAGCTCCTCTGTTAGTAGTCATTACCTCCAAGAGAAACAGGATAAAGCGTTCTTGGAAAGGTACACATTATTTTTCCAGCACTGCCTAACCATCTGCATTGCTCTAGTGCTGAGCTAAACTTTCATATTGTAAAGTATAAGCAAGCAGCGCTCTGCCCTCCAGCAGCCTGCTCAGAAGTCAGAAATATTTATTGTAACTGTGATACACAGTTGAAAGAACTGGAGTAGCAGTTTTTAGAGTAATAGGGTTAATATCTCATGATGATGCCGGACATTTTTTTCTCTCTCACTGTCAGTGTTGAAGGGTGAAATATTGTGTATCCGACAGAGACTAAAGAAGAGGATTACACAGAAGAGCTATCTGTGCTGGAGAAGACGTACGGACAGCAGATTCCGGTGCAGGAGGGTGTGCAGGCGCGGAGTAGCTGTGTCCTCGGTTGGACACACTGCTCTCTAGTTCTGCTGGTCACGTTCTCTTAGGCTTTTATTTAGCTTGACTAACGGTTGTCAGTCTCATTCTTGGTATTTCCCTAAACCTTCCCCTTCCTGTCACAGCAACAACCTCAAAAGAATAATTTGCACTTTAGCTTTATCATGGCTTTTTATCAGCTTTGGCAACTAGGTCTAAATGACCCATTAGAGTTGTGCTGTGAATGCGGTTGAGGAAGTTTGTTCTTGCTGTAGTGATGGGACTGGTTTCTGTTCTCATTCTACCAGGGTTGCCAAGTAAAGTATAGGGTGACTTGTCAGTAGTAATCTGAAATTAGGATAATTTAAATTTCAAATAAAAGTGGATAATTTGTTAGTGTAAGCCTGTTTATACTATACTGCTCATATACTAAAATTAGTTGCTGTTTACCTGAAATTCCAAATGAACTGGAGTTCTGTATTTTTGCTTACAGAATGAGGCAAGCCCAAATTCTCCCTCTGTTAGAGAATAATTTGTGAACCAAAGTTTCTCTCCCTTAAGATTGTTAGTCATATTTTTTTACTACATCTCCTACTGTTTCTGCTTTTCCTCTTCCCCTCTCCCTCCATTCTCTATACATACACAAAAACACACAAATGGACATCCACATTTGTGCATTACTTTTATTCTCTACTTTATTTCAACTTTTGGAGATTTTTTTCTCCCCAATGGAAACCTGAAATTTTGTTTAGAATGTGGAGGGAATAAATGGATTTCCTAACATTGGAAGACAACTCAAGGCTTTGTTATCTGCTACACAAATGTGGCAAATTTAATTTAGCCTTTCAGATAATGTGTATGAATGAAAAGCAATTATACATGGAGCTCTGGGAAGGGTGAGTTACCAGCCATTAATGAAAGGACCCCTTTTGGCATGCCACAGCCTAGGCATTGGAGAATTCATGTTAGATAACAGAGTTCTATTTGAAGCCTCTATAGAATTATTTCTATTTAGTTAGTAACAAGTGGTGCTTGGGGTATTATTAGGCAAAATTACAACAGCAATGCACTGCTGTGCAGAGAAAGATCCAGGCATTCCCTCTATGTAGCATTTTGAAAAGCCTAGCTACTAAAACTAATGTTGTGAAGCTTCCGTTCTTTTGAATTCAAACTCCGGGGAATAAGAAAGGGTCATAATTATTAGCTAGGAATTGATGCTAAATTTGTTTATTCACTGATTTTCCTTATAGTATGTAAATGAGATTTTTACTTAGAGAAAACATTCCACTCTGAGGCAGATGACAGCTGTTCAGGCCTTCGGGAAAAGAACACAGCTTTTTCCTTGGCCTTTTCCTCCTCTTTAGTGCAGCTTCTCAAGCTTCATTGAATTTTTTCAGAATTCCCTGAACTGGAGCTTTCAAATTCTGTGATTGATTAGTCTTCATATCAGACCTTACTACCTGTGTCTCCCTTGCTACTGACGGAACATTTTGAACTGGGCCCTGGAAATTAGTTCACTCAGCAGCATTGGGATCGTGGCCTGTTTAGCAATAGGTTTCTAATTTTCCTATGACTCTAGTTAGTAAAGTTGCCATCAGAAGAATCTAAGTAGAGTATCTTGAGAGCCAGGTCTGAATGTCTTTTGAAAGTTTATAATAGTGTGTAAGACATGGAAGGAGACATGCACGCGTGCGCGCACACACACACACACACACACACACACACACACACACTTCCCTTCTCAAACTCCTACAGGGTGACCACATACTAGAGTAGGGATTGAAGAAGGCTGGAAAAGAGGATTCATTCTAGTGGAACGTAGAAGGGAGAGAGACAGTTGTCAGTTTTTAATTCTTCCACCTCTATCTCATTTCCCTTCTTCTATTTCTTAGAATTGTCTCACCCTTTCACTCCTGTGAAAATGTTCAGGCAGAGGAAAATGGAGCTCTCCAGCGAACGCCATCTGGCGGTAATGATCAAACCTAGGTGGGACATATTGTACGTGTCCTGGCCCCACACTGAACAAACTCTGCCCATTTCAACATCACTTCTTTCAGTTCCCTGTGGTCTCCAAGCTGACTACATCCCCCGGAAAATGTCACAGCTTCACTGCTCTCTGCACCTTGGCAGAAGATAAGCTCCCAAACAAATCTGTTTGAAGGTACCTGACATCTAGGTTAAAGCTTGTTCTGAGTGATGAGGATTCAGAGCAGAGCTGTGATGAGACTTGTTGTATTAGCATAAGGGAAACACATCAGAGCCAGGGATTGGATAGATATGGACTGCTGGATGTCTGTTAGAGACATTAGAGGGAAGGAACTTACTTTCATTTTCCTTACGATTCTGAACCCTGGATATGTATTGCAGTAAAAAGAAATAAAAACTACATTACTTATATTTATATTAATTGATAGATTTTAAAATATACGTTTCACAATTGCATTGCCTTGAGGGGGCTTTGTGTAACATGGTATTAATCACAACACCATAATTTAACACAGCTAAGCTAAAATTCTTTATTAGCCTTCAATTGCTGCTGTTTTATTACAAAGCTGACTTGAGAAGCTCCACAGCCCCCAGATGAAGTTGTGCTACCTGCTATTGCAAAACATTTCCATATGAAGGGCCATAGGCATATGTGCACATGGAAATTTCTCTGATTTCCTTAAGGTCCTCCTCCTGGGGTTTTCACTCCCTGGCATCAAATACTCTATTCGGCAGCACATATTCTATGTTTCCATCAGGATGGATACATCCGTGACACCTATGAATATGTTAACGTAGATGAATATATGAATACTGAGCCCAAAATGTGAAATTCTAACATTCAGGAAATAAAATGTGCTTCATTCACGTTTTCCTGTCCCTTCTGTGCTGTTCAGATGGACGTGCATCTGGATCGAGGGCACATGGTAGGGCAGCGTCACTTCTTAGCGCTGTCTGATGATGCTGTAGAAGAAAATGCTGTGTATTGTTGCTCGGTTCTCTGCGTGCTTGGAGCCTGGGACTGTCTTACGTTATCCTCAGACACACCATCAAATGTACTTTGAGATGGTTCTCTGCTGTCCATCAATTTGATGTGGGTGTGCTGAGCTGTGCAGCACACAGGCTCTGCGCTCCAGGGAGGTATGATAATCCAGATGCAGAGCTATGGGTTCCGTGCAAACACAGAATAGAGTCAACACGCATGTTCCGGTTGGCCATTAGTCTTCCTACTGCGACATGGTGCTGGAGCCTCGAAGACACTAATAGATGTTGATTACATGGGCAAATAGGCAGTGGGTAGGTGTATTATATGCCTTCAAGTGGGCTTTTCTTTACCTGGATCTGCAGTATCATGCAGCTGACAGAGAAGAGTTCGTAGTCATAGATTTTTAAAATTCAGAATTATTAAATCTTTGACAATTTTAAAGAATTTATAAAATCTTCAAGTTAATATAGACAACGAATTTTAGCTTGTAGTAATGGTGAATTTTAAACACTATTAAAGTTTATTCAGTTTGTATTAAAGATGTCTATATTTTATAAATTTTTTTCATGTTTTGGCAAAAAATGTGCATATAAAAATAACACCGTTATACCACTTCCTCATCCAATTGCATGTGGCCTGACAAGCCTTTTTTTTTTGCATTATTCAGTAAACTTTATTACTTTATTGGTACATTATATACACAGCTGACAATCACACAAACCAATATGTGACACAGGTCAATTCTCATTTTTACCCACATCCCCAAAGAAGGCTTTTGCTTTCTCTGCCCTCTTTCTGCTTCCTAAGTAAAATATTCTTTGCTGACATCATTCATGACCAGAGCACCAATTCTCTGCCTCCTTGTGCTGACTGGACTAGGGAGGAATTTCCTTGGCTTCAAACATTTTGTGTGCCTCGCACTCATACATAGACAGATCACAGCATCTGAGGAGATCGTGTTGATCTGCTAACTGGCTTGCTTAGGGTGATCAGAAAGGTACCATCTCTTCACTTTACAAAGGAAATTTTTGGGAATCCTGGCAACTAAATGCAGGTGCCTCACACTTGGCTTAAGAAGAGGGAGAGTGGGGACTTGAGACTAGACTTTCAGGAGACTATTTTTAATCTTTTAACCAACATATTTTTCAAAATGTTTTTCTTTCATTTCAATAAAAGTGATAAAACCAAGTGTTTTGCAGAATTCACTTGGTAGAATAAAGAAGAACCACTGAATATCTTCTCTGGATTTAGTTTTGGCCACTCACATGCTGCAGTCATAGGTAGATGAGATAGACAAAAGTTATATTTAGGGCATTAACATATGTGTACATTGCTTATTTTAAGTAAAAAAAATACTACATACTGAAGTGTGTATTATGCATGTATAGAGTAATGGGTTGTTCCAATTTTTATGGTGAAGTAAGAATTTTGGGTTACAAGGTGTGTTCCATAAAGCGTGAGTTTAACACACATTTTTCTTCAAGTTGAGGCTAGTCAAGAAGTTTTCATAGAATCTGGCAGTGTGCAAAAGTTGAAGCATCTTCTAAAACTGCTCACTGAGGGAGTGACATGTCCTGAAACTCAAGACACCTGGCCCTTTGCTATGTTGAATATATTGCTCGGTGGGAAAGAGGAGGTTAATATGTTCTCACTAAGACCCCTTCCAGCTTTAACAAGCTATTAATGAAACATTGACTGGCAAACAGAAAATGTGTATTTTGTTGGCTGAAGAAGTTACATTTGCATACGGTTGCCCTGAACCACTCTGCATGTTAATAAGTGCCGGAGGACTTGCAGCAAATCAAAACACAAGTGTGGCTAAAATGAATTTCTAAGAAAATGAATGATAATTTTGTTTGAAAAGCCATAGGGTGGACTGTGCAATCTAATGCAGTAGCCTTTGTGAATATTTGAGAATAAACACTAATGATTTTGTCTAAGTCCATATTTGTAGGAAAAATCCAAATGATCCAAAATGGCCCCTTGTCATTTTCTACTTAAAACATAGGATGCCAAATTCTATTCTTCAGTTTTCATATAAAAGAAAAAGCAGAAGTGAGGGCTGCAGTGTAAAACCAAAGGCCGTTGGGAAGAAATGATGATAAGCCATGAGGTCTATAACTTTAACCTATAAAAAGTAAAATTAAGTTGTAGGAATTTTGTCTTCCATTGTATATTATGGTGTTAGGTCATATACAAAAAGCTCCACACATCCACCATGAGTACAAGAAAGGTGGTGTGCAGATTTTATTTCCAAAGAACTGCATTTGTCACATTTTTGCCCCATCTCATGTTCTACCCATGAATCATCTCTGCAGAAACCAGAAGGGGAAGTCACAGTTACTCCTTTCAAAGTCGCTTTCCTTCCAGTCATCTTTGCTGATGCCACAGAAAGTCCATTTATTTATTGGGATTCTTTAGCTACTTGAACAGACTATCACAGAATAAGTGGTCAAAGTGAGAGGCATTTATTTTCTTTTGGTTTTGGAGGCTGAAGGTGTAAGATCAGTGCACCTGAAGAGTTGGTTTCTGGCGAGGACTCTTCCTGACTGCAGAAAGTCTCCTTCTTACATAGTGGAGAGAGAGAGATCCCTCATTCCTCTTTCTCTTTTTATAAAGACAGAAGTCCAATTGGGTTAGGACCCTTCATATATACAATCTCACTTTACCTTATCATTTTAAAGTCCCTGTCTCCAAATAGTCCCATACAACTTTAGAGATTTGATAAATAAACATTTGTCAGGGACACAATTAAGTTTATAACAACTCTTCAAAATTATTTCCAAATATAAACTTCCCTCACACAAAGATCTTAATTCAGTAATTGAAAATATTTTTCTTTTCAAATTGGACTTCAGTTGAAAAATAAAACATAAGCCCAGTGGGATTTTTTCCCCTTGAATTTTATCTTGGTGCCCAACCTTTTTAGTGTATGTGTGACCAAAATGTACATGGATGTACAACTTTTAAATGCAAATCCACTTCTCAAAGGAGAGGAATAGTAGTCACCATCAATTTTCACTCTTGGAAATGTAAACCAAAGAGTTCATTTCTACATCTGTCTATACAGAGTTCATAGTTCTTCAATTATGAGATAACTTGCATTGCTTCCTATTCCAGGATGTTCTCTTCAGGTCTAGTAAACTTTTATTCATTAATTCATTCAGATAAATTTTAATGAACTCCTGCTCTGTGTCAATCATTCTTCTAGGCATTGTTATGACAATGAGCAGTGGAAGTGCTTCCTTCAAGTTTCTCAAAATGTTGGATTCAGGGTGATAAAATGAATAGCCACCCTTCTCCAGGCAGAATAAACCTTCTTACTGTTTTATGCCATTTTTTGTTTGGCACTTATTATTAAACTAAGGCATTTTTGTGCTAGGGAAAATAGAGAGGAAAATGAAACCAAATGTCATGTAACAGGATCATCTATAAAGCCACTGGTTCAACTCCATCATGGCTTTCAGCCTTGCCTACCCACTGGTATCATCTGAAAAACCTTAACAATATACTCAGAAATTCTGATTTATTCAATCTTTGTGGTTCTTGTCTTTTGATACATTTTTAAAGACCTCTGGATGACTCAAATTTACAACCAGATTGGAAAAACCCAAATTAGATGATCTCCAAGCCCTTTCACTGGTCTCAAGACACCTGTTTTTATAAACTCCAAAGTTGACATTATGATTTAGAAAAAAAATTAAAGTTATTCATATTCTTCTGCATGAGTGTATTAAAGAGTTATCAATTATTAGACAAAGAACAAATTTCTGTCTGGCTATAATTTAGAATAATTTCCTTTGCCTTCTGATTTGAATGAAAACAAGAGAGATGTAATAAATTTGTATAAATATTAAATTACGTTTTGGTATTTGCCACTAATTTCTCCCAGGAGGTGTGACGAGTACCGAAAACAACACATACAAACAAGTTGTTTTGACTAGAAAGAGCAAGTCACAGGCAAAAGACACCCACAAATTCTAGCTTGTGTGTCAAGGAAGAAATAAACCACGAGCACCAGGACAAAATTTTGCCTCCAAGTATGTTGAATTCCAAGTTTTATGAGTTTCAAAGCTGTTGAGTATCAAAGCATGAATATAGTTTAAATGTGGGCAAAAATATGAGTAATGCAGGTAATATGGTGTTAAGTTGGGTAGCAAGGGAGGACCTTGTGCATCATGGGAGTTACCTCAGAGTTTACCTTGAAGGAGGTGATTTGTCACTTTCTTGAAAAGCATTAAACACTAAGAAGCCGAAATGACCCATTAAGGAAGATGAGAAGGAAAAGATTTTGGGGAAGGGAAAAGAAAGGAGAAAAGCAAATGCAGCTACCAAATTGTCAGTCTGAATGCAACCAAGATGAAGTAGTGGATGAGAAAAAGTAAATGAATTGAGAAATTTTGAATTAATGGGTGGGATTTATGGCAGTGGCTTGGTAAAACTACTTTTTAAGACAAGAAAGAGGATAGGAGAGGATTCCTAGGTGTAATGACTTTAAAACATGTTGAGCTGGTAGGCCATTCATGGAGAAACTTACCCAGCATACGAGAGAGTCCGATTTCAAGGAAAGAATTTTTAGCTACAGAAAAAAAATGGTGAGACATGACCCTTGCATTGGAAGAAAGAAAGGTGGGTAAAATTGCTCCCAGAAAATGTGTGGTTTTTATAAGTAAGGAATGAGTAGGGCCTTAGTTTAAAGGTAGTAGAGGAAAAAAAAATAATCACAGAGAGAAGTAAACAGCACCTTAGCTAAAGTGATATTAAGAGGTTGAGCAAGAAGAGAATTTCAAGGAGGAAGAGTGGTCAGCTGTGTCACGCTTTGCATAGAGCATGGGTAATAATTGACATATACCGAGTACCAGGCATTTTTCTAATTGCTTTATGTGCATTAAGTCACTGAATTCCCATAATAATTCCAGGAGTTAGCTACTATTATAGCTTCACTTAACAGGTTAAAAAAAAAAACAAAAACATAGTGCCTTGCCAAGGTCCACACAGTTATGGAATGGGGTGGCGAGGACGTGAGTCTGGAGAATTTGGTTTTAGGAGCCAAACTTTAATGACTCTAAGTTGCCAGGAGGATAGAGGAGGAAGACTGCAGAGCATTTGTTATTCTCAGGGACTGAGCAGACACCACGGTCAGGGCAGGCTTCAGTAAATGCTGGGTATCACTGTCTATACGGTGTAAGAAAGGATACAGAAAGTTACCCTTTGAGAGCCTCGTGTGTGTGAAGGAAGGCACGGGAAGAGGTGATAGATAACCTGCGGGTGACACAGGATGAAAGTGTGATTATATCTGGAGACAGAAGACATGGAATGCCCTTTCACTGTGGGAAGAAAGTCAGGATAAAGGCCAAAGGTGGAGATACAGAATGTAGGTCATTCTTGGGGTTTCCCAGGGAGGGGAAGCAGGGAGGGGAATCAGGATGTAAAGGTCAGAGCAGGTACTCTCTTTTTCCTGGCAAAAGGGGAGAAAGGATACCGGGAGCACTTCACGGGCAGAGAGTTGTGAAAGAGTATCTGCCGCTCTGTTCCTCTCCATGAACTGGAAACGCAGAGGAAGGAGAAGTGTGGAAGGTGGTGGAGCCTCAGTTGGCCACTGTCAGGGCTCTTGCTCCGTCGACAGGCACCGACGCTGCTAACTCGCGTCCTCCGTGGAGGGCCGTCTTCCTCCTTGAGCACTTTCTTCAGGCTTTCTGTATTAAGCTTGGTTAAGATTTCCTCCTCTTAGTACGGGGAAGGCCAGTCCTCAGCGGAAACGCTTCTCAGTCAAAGACTGACAAAGGACAGGCTTTTGCATAACTGGTATTCGGAGTTATCCACGAGGAATCTGACATTGATGTGCCGCGTGTGCTATATCTCAGTGTCCAGAAGTAGAAGAGCCCCACTGGGGAGCACGTCCGTCAGCTTGGCAGTGAGGCGCTTGCCTGGGAAAGGGACAGGAGCTGAATTCACAACGCTTCATTGGAGCTGAAGGAACCGGGAGGAAAGACGCCTTCAAATGAGATCCCAGGTGCAGACTCTTTCCCTGTACTTTGCCAGCTCGGTGCTTGCAGAGGGCAACTCAGACAACTTTCTCCAGGCAGCTCGGTCACTGTCAGTCTGACTTGAGAAGGAGAGGGGCTGTGAGCACTCCTGCAATACACCTCCCCTGAGACAGAGGCGAGGCTCCTCTGCTCGCTGTGTTTAGTTCAGTTTTCTGCCCCTACCACCTGCAGCTGTCTGCCCCTCGAGGGAGATCTGGACCAGAGCGATGCTTGATGCTTCTGTAAGTCCCAGAAGATGTGCATTCTTTACTGGGGAGTGCGGGAACGGAGCAGCTCATCCACAGCTGCTTCCACCGGAAGTGCTCACAGACTCCAGATGTGTGCAGCAAGATAATAAGGTCTTTGTAGAACACTGGATTATTATTATTATTATTCACTTTTTGAGTTTTCTTTCTCACATGAAATACTTCTTTCAACTGAACTCTACTGTAAAATTTACAAATCTTACCAGATTGAAGAATTTCTAGGGTCCGGTCACTAGATAAAATATTCAAGTCTAAGGATTTTCTTCCTCCCCTTGCTTTGAATTATTTGGCCTTTTGTGGTTTGTCTTCAAGTAAATGTTAAGGTTTGTGTCTCTCCAACAAAGTTGCAGAAGCCTAGAAAAAAGTATTACAATCCAACGAATTATTAATTTTATTCTAATAAAATAATACCAGCAAAAGTTATGACTATAATACCAAAATTACAAAAATCAGTGGAAAGGGAAACAAGTCTTAAAAATTATAAATTCTACCATTTTTTTAGATGAATGAAGGTGTGTCTTGTTAATAAATGAATCCATTGGTGGTTAAACTTCTTTTTCCTTTTTTTTGTGGTGCTGGGAATTGAACTTGGGCCCTTGTGTTTCCAAGGTAGGTGCAGAACCACTTGTGCTAAATCCCCAGCCCCAGGTGGTTAAATTATTTCCAATTAAAAAAAAAACTGTTGTCTTGATGGAGAAAATTATCTCATGATTTATCTCGTGAAACAGATAAATCACAAAGTGGTCAAGAATGAACAGGCAAGATCAGGGAGCATCACTTGAGGCAGGCTTGGCTAACCTGATTTGCACATCGGTGACTCACAAACCATTCAGTTATGTCAGAGCTCAAGTATAGTTTTACTATGTTTCCTGCAGTAAACTAATCATGCCCATGAAGATATGTTATCATGTGTTTTCCAAACTTTGGGTCCATACAGATCTACTGAAGAAAATAATTCTCAAGCCCTCATAGAACTTATGCTCTTATTTTGAGATACATTGTTCATAGAACTCAAATTTTATTCCATAAAATACCTTCTAAGAGCAAATGATCACTGAAAAATAAAAAAAAAAATTATCAATATTTAAACACCTTTGCAGATTTCCATTACATTTAAAACCAAAAGAGTAAAAAAAAAAAAAAAAGAAACTTGCGGGTCTACAACTTGCTCCCCATGGACTCAGTTTGAAAAGCACTAACTTCAGCACTATTTAACTAACATTGGAAACTTTTGAACAGTTATTTTCTTTCGTAGTATGTGTTAACTTGCCAGTTTTTTCTGATCCTTATATTTAATTTAGTCTCTGAATTCTGTTTCCAAGTTTCCCCATTCTTGATAGGGCTTGAACAATAAAAAAAACCAGCAATTCATATCTTCTGACACTCTTTTCCAAGGGGTTTCCAAGTTGGTTTCCATTTTTCTTCTATTCAGATTAGAAATAAAGGACGCTCTTAAAACCTTTTGTCATTCAAAACTTTTTTTTTATCAATAGATACAACTCTGTAAGTTTTACCACCAACAATGTGTATTTGTTGAGTACCAGTCAGATGTGAATGAAGGTGACATGGTTAAAGTTGTGAACAGTCAGTTGTTATTTCTTCTAATTCTTCTGACTAGGTCACTAAGTAGAGGTGATATTTTCTTTTTCTTTTTCAGTTTTTGCCTCTTTAAAATAGGGTCTTACTATGTAGCTCAGTCCAACTCACTTCTAGCCCAATCTGGCCTCTAACTCACAGCAATCCTCTGGCCTCAGCCTCCCGAGTTATGGGTTTACAGGAGTGCACCACTACACTAAGCCTTGAAGGTGATACTCTAAAGATATAAATAATATATATATTTATATACTATATATAATTAATATATATATATATATATACATATATGTCTTTATTTTCTTGGGAAGACTAGGACAATACAAATCAAAAGGTAATCCCGATGAATGAGTAAAATATAAATAGATGTCACGCAATATGAGAGAATGAGAGAAGAGTTGGGCAAAGTCAAATTTAAGTAGGATCTTGGAAGAAACATGGATTTGGGTTTGAAAAAAAGAGGCAGAAAGTCATTCCAGGGAGGAGACATTAAGGTCCATGGGAAATCATGTCTGGAGAACAAAGATTAGAGTAACATGGCTTAGTCCGAGGTTCAGATAAACAGCTTTCTAACATAGTGTCTGAAAGACAGAAGACAATAGACCATGGACTTGGAGGTAGGGTACCTGAGCAGGCTAAAGTGAGGAAGGCAGGGCTTCTAGGTGATTATTGGGCAGTGGTAGGAGATTTATGAATGATGGAACTGGACTTAGAAGGAGAAGGTCACCACAGAGTTAGCTTTTACTTATAGCCACTTTCTCAATAATAAAGCAACTAACCGTTGCTCATCTAAGACCTGGTTCTACCCACAGGGCCACATGGGCCACCCAGCAAATCTAAAGACTGCTTGGTTTCCTCTGCTTCGGCTTTTGGCCCTTTCCTGTTCACTGTCTCAATTTTATAAAGCACTGTTTGTCTGGCTTGTCACTATCAAAGCTTGAAGTCGAACTGCTTTGATCTGGGAAGTTCCCGTGGCCATTAGAATGCTGACAAGTATCTCTACCCCCTAGCCACTGGATGCCAGTAGAGCCTGCCTTTTCCTCCCAAAATGTCACCAGACACTGCCACATATCCCCTAGGGGACGAAGATCACTCCCCAGTTTAGAAACAGGTCTGTGAGAAAAATAGATTATAGTGCTAATCATTACATCTTTGCAATGTGAGAAGGGAAATCCTTTGCCTTCTTATTGGTTAGATCAATGCTGACTATGAGCCTGTAGGGGAGAATGGAGCAGTCGGAGAACCACAGATGTGTACAGTGCAGTTGACATGGCTGTTTTCGTTGTTCTCTTCCATCATTTGCTCCTATGTTAATGCATCATCCAACAATAATGGGAAGATAACCGTTTGACGAGGGGATGGTCTCTGTCTTGTTTTTCTCAGGAAAGTGTTTTCCATTGTTTTCCCTTCCCTGTCTACCTGGTTCTTTCAATGCTTGAAGCACCCCCAGTGTGATAGATGAATAAATGTTCATTCTAGTAAGGAAAAATCAGTAGAACTAGGAGGTAGCAACCAGGGAATGCTGGCAAAGGAGAAGAGAGAGGAACTTAATCCTCTAAATGTCCTGGATAATGTCTCTGGGAAGAGACCCTGGAGATAAGATTTGTGATGACACTAGGAGTTGACCAGAAACAGGACCAAAGGCAGAGACAGTGGTGCACTTGACTGGTGGTCCACTCAAAGGGATAAAGTAAAGACCAATGAGGTAAAATAAACATCTAAAAGGCATTCTTGCAAACGTGACTTCAGTTTTAAGTCAACGGATCAAATTCTTATCCTATCTTGGAAGAAGAGTGGTGGTATTTCGAGGCTGTAAATTCTAAATATGACCAGCATGTATCTTGTACAAAAGAGAAAGGATTGATTGTTGTTAGTGGTCTGAGAGAACAGATGGTTCAGTCTCCTCGCCCTTGGTTTGCATGTGTGGAGATATTCAAATGTGCTGCTTCCTTTCCTTTCTTTCCTTTCATCTGAGTGTTTACAGCTGAACCATAACTACCGAAGACACAGCACACCATTACATGTATAGATTTCAAAGACTTGGGAAGAAATCTTATTTCAGCATCTGTATTTGGTTTTATTAAAAGCAGTTTAAATTCCCCTGCCTAGAGCAGTTTGGAATTATGGAGACGGTCTGCAGAAATTTACATTTTAATTGAGGCAGAAGACAAAATAGGGCATGGTGCAGCATCTACACATTACAAGAAAGAATAAATAAGATATGTATCAGTTGGGAGAAAAGAAATGACTGGTCGTTTTTCACTGCCTTCTGCACTTAATTTTTTTTTTTTTCCCCCTATGGCAGTGAGCTGAGTTAGGCTCACTAAGCAAAAAGAATTTTTCCAGTCAAAATGTTTACCATTTCAAAAAGACCTTGCTTTGAAATAGTTTCACACTGTGGAAAAATATGCAAATATTCCAACAGGCATTGATTTGTGTGGGCAAATGTGTATGGTGGTGTCTAATAGAAATGTGGTATCGCGATGATCTATAAAAGTAAACAACATGTCTCAATGAACTCCTTAGAAAATTAAAGTATAAGGAGCAACAAAATTACTGAAAAATACAATCTGTCTGTTAAGCACTGTAATTTCATAGTTGCTTTACACTTCTATAGAAATAGAATATTAGTTTAATGGAAATGGCATTTTTCTGAGAAAAAAAACTTTGTCTTGTGACTGTAGGTAAGTCACTTAACATGAGGAGGGTCAGGTTTTCAAAGATGAGGATTTAGCTGTGTTTGTAGTCACCCTTACAAATACTGAGATCCTTGTTCATTGTATGTTGGTTCATGAGTTCCCATAAAGGAAAAATGATCTTCAGAAAGGCATATGACAGCAAAGAGTTTTAAAAATTATGATATCACATTAGTATCAGAGATGTTTTCTAGGAAACTCCTGTAACTAAGTGTATTTACCTTTCGCTGGAACCTCTACTAACTTTATACCTTCCGTCAACTATATGCACTTTTATATTTGTCAGTACTCTTTGTGAGGCACAATTATAAATAACTGTAAAATTGAAAATCAATAAACCAGTAAACAACACACTACTGTAGGATGGAAAGGAAATGTACACTTCTTTGTCTGAAGCATGCGTGTCCCTCTCCCAAGCCATGGAGGTTAAATGGATCTCCATTTTAGCTCTTGGATTTATCTTAATTTGATTTATAA
Organism: Thryonomys swinderianus; assembly: GCA_004025085.1. Classification (NCBI taxonomy): domain Eukaryota; kingdom Metazoa; phylum Chordata; class Mammalia; order Rodentia; family Thryonomyidae; genus Thryonomys; species Thryonomys swinderianus. Next base: position 86,463 of record PVIC010001075.1, read on the forward strand.
TTTGACCATGGCTTTTTTTTTTTTTACTTAAAATGATAGTATTTTTAAAACAATACATTTCTTCCTGTTATCACTAAGATTACACTTTACTTAATCATGTACTACTCTTAAAGTTGAAAAGGCATTTCTCAAAAAGGTAGTGTTTTTTCCTTTGGTTTAGATCATTATTCTAATTTCTGTTGGTGATTTAAGTTGTGTTCCAGAACTGTCATTTCAGAATATTTTTTTTCCTTCCACTTGTAGCTGATTCTTGCTTATTTATGCTTCTGTTGCAATCTCTCTTCCTTTTTTGTGCTCTACATTTCTTGATGATTTTTGTCTTTCTTTTTTGACCTCATAGGCAATGTTTCCAAAATAAATTTGTTAAGTTAAAATGGTTGAATTTTGGTAAACATTGTCATTATTTTGCCACCATACTTGATAGCATTACTAAAATCTTAAAGTTTAAAATTATTTCCCTCAGAATTTAAAAAGATTGCTGATTGTATTGTTAATTTCAGAAATGCTGAAGAAAAATATAATGCTATTCTATCCTCATTCCCTTGTGCATATTAGCTTTCTCTTTTGAGAAACTTTTAGAGTATTCGATGAATCTTTCCCTGAAATTTCAGTCATTATTAAGTATGAGTCCTGTTGGCCACTTAAACATATAACAACTTCTCTATTTTGAAGTGTTACTTCTTTTCAGTGTTAGCTTTTTTTAAGACTACTTTTGATCAGTCTTTTTATTTTCAGTGTTTTCTTAAAATTCTCATGTCTGCATCCTGGGCTAGTTCTCTACAACTTTAATCTATGTGTTGTAGTTTCCATTCATTTATCTTTTTCCCAAGCCCAGAATGAAATTGCTCAGCTTCCTTACATTTTTTCCTAGTTTGCTAATTTCTAAACCCCAAGAATCATTGCTTCTCAGAATTCTTATCTCTCTGCTCTGGTTTTATAATGCTACTGTTATTAAGTCACCAGTGAAACTGTTATTCTTTTCCATTCCTTCCGTTGTCTTAATTATTTTCTTTGGAATTGCCTCTGCTCTTCTGGACTGTTGTCCATTTTCTAAACATATTTAGTGAACACTGATAGTTCATCCATATCTATGGAAGAAATAAAATGTTAAGTAATCTAAATGTCTATCATTATGCAAAACATTTTTTGTGTGTGGTGGTGGTGGTGGTACTTGAGATTGAACCCACATCCTTTATTCCAAGCTATATCCTTAGAATATTATGATGATGATGATGATGATGATGATGATGATGATGATGATGATGATGATGGAGTCTGTCTAAGCCACTAAGGTGCCCAGTTGGGTTTGGACTTGGAATCCTCCTGCTTCAGCCTTTCAGAGCACTGCCATGCCTGACTGCAGACTGTTTATCTCCAAAATTTACTGCACTGTAAAGCAGAGCCAACCAAAGATAGTTAGCAGGGACATAGGTTGGAAAATGTAGGAATTGAAAATAACTTAAAACTTAGCCTATCTCTGCCAGTCATATTTATCTCTTTATTGTAATTTTGGAAATCTCTTTGGCTTCTCGGCTGGTTTAAGACAGTGGCAAGCATGCCGGGCATGGTGGCTCACGCCTGTAATCCCAGTACTCGGGAGGCAGAGACAGGAGGATTGCTAAATTCGAAGCTTGTCTAGGCTACATAGTGAGCTCAGAGTCAGCCTGAACTACAAAGTGAGACCCTGTCTCAAAAAAAAAAATAAATAAAAAAAAGTGGCAAGCGTTGGTTGACATAGGTATTCCTTAGACTTACCTCATTTCTTGTGTTTGGTCTGCCTTTCTGTCTGCATCATAAACCACAACTCCCATCATGTTACAGGCCTTGTCTTAGGAACAGTTTAAGTCAGTTTTATATCTGCTCACTTGAAAGTATCAATGTTTTCCTTCTTCCAGGCGCCTGTCTCAGGAAAGTTGTTCCATTAAGATCTAGCCATCTCCTTCTCACACTCTTTTTAGCAGAACTCTTATGAACTTATTCAATTTTGATATCTTTCTTAAAATTTCACAATTTTTGTGTGTTTTCTTTTTTGCTTATTTGATACTGGGGTTCAAACTTGTGACCTTGAGATTGCAAAGCAGGCGCCAGAACTACTGCACTAAAACCCCAGCCCTCAGTACAATCTTTGAAAAGGTACAAAGGAAAACTTTGGTCTGGTATTTTATACCAGATGCAACAATTTTAAGGTGAAAACAAAACTCAAGTACTCTTCATTCCTTTCCTGTCTATAATCACACTCTGTGTAAGAAGCAGTAAAAAGAGTCAAGGTTTCCAGTGGGACAAGGAGCTCTCAGGTTTTCTGTTCTCCTGCTTCTGTTCTTGTACCATGGCTACCAGAAAGAAGAGATGAAGCCAAAGGGCAGATGCTGTGGAATTTGCAAGAAATGTTCTAGTTTTAAGATATAGGAATATTAAATTGCTTTATAACCTAAGGACAGTCTCCTGTGTTTTTACTTGTTTTCCCTGTTTTCCAACTATCCCTCCAAGATAGAATTTCTTTTCTGGTCCTTGATTATGGAATCCATTTTCATACAGTTTCATTTCATTATCAAATCTTTAAAGTGGAATGGATGCAAAGCTGTATTGGCTGTTCTTTTCTGCTTTTCTTTTCTTTTCTTTCTATTTACTTACTTACTTACTTACTTACTTACTTACTTACTTACTTACTTACTTACTTACTTACTTACTTATTTATTTATGACAGGGTCTTGCTTTGTAGTTCAGGCTGGCCCTGTACTCACTATGTAGTCCAGGCAAGCCTCGAACTCAACAATCTTCCTGTCTCTGCCTCCCAAGTGCTGGGATTACAGGCGTGAGCCACTACACCCGGCTCTTTTCTGCTATTCTCAATGTCGGTCCCAAATTCTCTGATGGACTTACTAGGTTTCTTTTTTTTTTTTTTCTTCTAACATAGTTTAAACGGTATTTGTAGACTGAACAAATGCATTTCATATAACTATTATTTAGAACACTTTTTTTCTATTAATGTAATAATTTTTCCTTCTTATCACTATTGTCCAGCAAGTAGCTCAAGCTATTTAACTAGTAAACACGCCAATATTTACAACCTTTTAAGTCAGCACAGGAATTTAAGTAATTTGTTTTTCAGTATTTGTTGGTTAAAGAATACTGTGCTTAGTATTTTATTTATTTAGACTTCATCCTAAAACCAATCTAAAGTGCCTTGGGCTTACAGAATACAGCATGCAAAGAATTAGAATCTGAGCACTGCATATTGAGAGCAAATTCTGACTTCAAATCTCTGACCTAAATGGAAAAGTCCAATGATTATGCAATGGTCTAAATCATTGGTGATTTCCAAAAGAAGAAAACATTAAAATTGTCCTCTTAGTTTTATATAACCACTAAATGAATTTAAAACAGAAAGTTCGTGTACTGTAGGACTCACACTGAAATTCCAGTGATTGACAGATTTTCTTTCTTAGGGGACTGCTCTCTGCAGATATAACTAGAATCCTATCAGGGAGATAGTCTGTGAGCAAAAGTCATACATGTTTCAAAAGTGAAAAACTTCTCAATCACATACCTTAATTCAGTGCATATTCAGTTACTTGTTACTACATACTCAGTTGTCAGTTATAAATTATAAGTCTCTTATTTAAAATATATGATGAAATGTACATTGTGCATGAGTAAACATTTTGCATTCAAACGATTTTTTCCGTTAGCTTTTTTCAGTCATGTTTATGTATTATACATAGAAAAGTTTAGAAAGATAGGAGGACATTTTCAATAGTATTTATATACATTATTATAGTTGGCTTGATTAAAAACATTGTACTCTAATAAACCATGACCCATGATAGAAGCAATGCAATGTTTGCTATTTGTTCAAATTGACTTTTAATTAGAGATTCACTATTAAATTTTTTTGACATGATAATTTTTAAAAAGTTCAAGCAATCACCTACCAAGGCATTATGTTGGCTAACTAATGGGTTTTTTAAAAAAGAGATAAAAGATGTAATGAGGTGAAAGAATAAATATGTTTTGGAAAGGAAAACAAAGAACTGTATACAGGGGGTGGAGGGTTGTGGGGTGGGTAGGGGTATGGGTAAAAATGAGAATAACTCATGTCATATACTGGTACAAATTCCCCAATGCTGCATATGATTGTCAGTTGTATATAAAATGAACCAATAAAGTCAATTTAAAAAAGAGAGATAAAAGAAAACATTTCTATTTGAAATGTTTTAAAGTATGATTCTAGAACCTTTTATGTGCTATTCTTTATATTCTTTAATTATAACAGGTGAAGAGATAGAATGTTTAGTTTAGATGCTTAATCTATACAGTAATGCTTTTCCTGTTTGCCCATAATTTTATTTATTATAATGCATCATATGAGATTGTTTCTCTTCTGTGATCTTGGAATTGTTAGTTTCTGAGCATTGCGAAAACATTTTATCTTGGTTCCTTCCGTTTCCTTTTTTAAAAATAAGTAGTCTAAGTCATGTAACTTAGTGGGAGAGCAATTGCCTACAATGCCTGAAGTTCTGACTTGGATGTCCAGCATATACATACATATCTACATGACATGACATGAACTTTGCAAATACATATATGTACTCCCACCATCATCATAGTCTCTTCTTCCATTCTCTACAAGTCAGTTTTCTTTTAAATCACAAATATGATGAAGTTTTCCATAATATGGCTCAAATTCTGCATAAGTTAATACATCATATGACAGGACTACTTCTATGAGTTCTAGACCTGGAGTGACAGAAAACATCTTCTCCAGCCACGTAGGGACCAGAGGAACAGCCTAAGAGGCCTTCTGCTCACTCACCCTGTAGGTAGAGCCAGAGATCTGTGACTGGACAGCACCAAAAAATGTGAAAATGTTTCCCTAAATGTTTGGTTTGTGTTTAGTTCTTTGGAATATTTAACCACTGTTATATTCACAGCATACATCTTTTGGGTAAAAAGAAAAAGATATTACTGTCTCTCATTTTAAAGTGGAAAAATTAATACTGACAAATGAATTCATATATCCAGTTTTACTGGTAGAGATGAGAATAGAACCCCAAGCCTCAAGGCCTAGCTCAGTGAACCTTCCACACTGTTAGTAGTTTATTCAAAATGGCATTCTGCTGCTACAGTTGGAAAAATGATACAAGATATATTGTTAATTCATCAAAACATCATTTTCTTTTGTAATCCTAAGGATTGAACACAGGGCCTTTAACTAAGCTACATCCTCAGCCTTTTTTTTTTTTTTTTTTTTTGACAGGGTCTCACTTTGTAGTTCAGGCTGGCCCTGAGCACGCTATGTAGCCCAAACCAGCCTCAAACTCAGCAATCCTCCTGTCTCTGCCTCCCAAGTGCTGGGATTACAGGTGTGAGCCACCATGTCTGGCCCTTTGTTTTTCTTTTTTAAAGTTATTTTGATTTAGTGTTTAATTAAATTGCTAAACTGGGGCTTTCTGTGCTCTGCCTCAGCCGCTGAGAGTGCTGGGACTCTGGCTGTGTATGGGCTTTGAAAACATCACTGTTTTCTCTCCCACCTACATTTAACCCTGCATCCCATTTCTGTGTTACCTGGTATGTAGTCATACCTGGGGGATCACAATTGGATGAATGGGTGAGCTGTGTTAGATTTTGCAAAAGAAAGAGTTCCTGACTTGGTGGGATGGTCTGTTCCTGTCCTCCCAGCTCTCTGGGTGCCTGAGGCAGGAGAATGGCAAGTTGGAGTCCAGGGTGCTCAATTTAGTGACTTAGTGATATCCTGTCTCAAAATAAAAATTAAAAATAATGTTCTGGGATCAAGTGAAGGCCCTAGGTGAGATCCCTAATACCTTACACACACAAAAGAAAAAGACAGAAGAGTTCCTATAGAAATACATATTAAGTCGAAACACAATATAGTGCACTAAACTGGTGGTAAAATAATTTCAAGACGATATAATATCCAAAGTGATTATACATTTCAATGTGCTATTCTAAGAGGGAGCTACATACTAATTAATTAATTTTTTACAGTAAGACTTTGATAGTCATTATGGAAGAGGATATTGATGATCAGCTTAAGTTGCCCAAGATTGCACAGCTAGTAAGGGCAGAAGACAGAATTTAAGTCCAAGATGTCACATTTGTGACTGGAGTTAGAACTACTTCATCCAAAAATCTTCCTCAGTTTCTTACATCTGTGCTGTTTTCTTTCTAGGCCTGTGATATTCAACAGCATGATAAATATATGATACATGTTATAGCTTCACAGCTTCTTTAATCTCCTGTTACTTATCTATACTGTTATCCAGCCCTGGTCTCTCCCAGTTCCTTACACTTGTGGACTTTATTTAATTCTTACATTTTATAAAATACCAAATTATTTTAGAAGCAAAATAGACATCTCCACATCATCTTTCATATTTTGAATAATATTTTCTTAAAATTTTCATTGAACGTGTCTGATACTAATGATCGTATCCATCATGAAGAGTTTATAAATGAATGTAACACATCTTTATTCTTTTATTCTTTAGGAGAGTAAAACGTAAGAGCAGGTGTACCTCAGTATGGCTGTTCCTCTGTCTCTCTTTCTTTAGATGATTCCTTTTGCCAGTTCCACCATACTGCCCGTGAATATCATCCCAGCTCTTAAATTGTACATTTCCCCTTTCCTGTGTGAAGTAGCTCTCATTTTTTCTTCTTACACGGTTTTATCCCCTATTCTTTGTATAATCTCTCAACTTTACATGCAATCATATTATTTCATTTGCCCTCATGATGAGCACTGCAAGATGCCTAAATAGATCATATGTGAAATGAACTCATTATTGCATTTTTATGGTAAAAGATTTCTGCTTCTAAATTAAATTTCTGCTTCTTTAATATACTTTTCAGTAATAACACCATTTGTGACATTCTAAGATTAGTGCTCATTTGGATTAATTCAATAGACCTTTTCAGAATACTTACAGTATTCCTGAAACTGTGTGGCGGAGGGCTGGATATGAAGACATTATGTTATTATCTCTTCAAAGGTAGTGACTAAAGCAGACTGTTAGAGTCAAGACAGGTTAGTTTACCATAGAAATTTGTATCTAGTGCTTTAAAAAATGAACATTTGCAAATAGGTAGCCCTCACAATTTATTAAGTAATTAGCTATGTAATTTTGAATCCTTAAAATAATATTTTAAGGCATCCTTGCTGTGGCATACAGATTCTAGAAGTGAGTGACCTGATCTCTCTGCCTGTTCTTCACACAAGTGGTGGAGACACGTTTATCTTTCATGTTTTCTTTCCTTCATTTGTACGTTTTCTTTGCTTTCCCACCCCATGGAAGGGGAGCTCATGTTGTATATGTCTTTGTATAATCCCCGAATACACTAGATAGAATTGGATAAACAAGCCCCCACCATTGTTTTTTTGTTCTTTGACAAGGAAAACTAAATGTAATGTGTTGACATTGAAGATAGATAACCACTCACTGTATTGAGAATTTGCCAGTGGTTCAGCTAGAAATGGAACTGACTGGCTGATCCCCTCAAAGTACTGAAACGGTAATGGCTAAACCATCACCAGGACGAAGAGTGGACTTGTGGGAGGGTATATAGGATGTTTAAATCAGTGGCCTGTATAGCTCCTTCTAGCTTTGCATTTCTGTGCTTAATTTCCCTTTCCTGTCTTTACCTATATAGACTGAGATTGATTTTTATCTCTTTCTTGAAAGACACTATTCACCACTTTAAGACACATTCCTAAGAGACAAAGGATTGCTCTTAAAACCATTGTGCCCACTCACTGTCAGTCAATAAAACAGGATTCACAACTCTTTTGAACGCTTTCCCTGATGACTTAATGTAGGGCATCTCATGTAGAACGAGTTTGTTACCACTGTCAATGTGACGTCTTGTTACATGACTGAACCTGGAAAGTCTTTTTTACCTATGTAATTTTTCCAGTTTTCTTAAAGCAAATAAAATGAAACTAAAATTAGAAAATACCTTCGAGAAAGACAAAGTGATTGTTGTGTGACTTCTACTGAGGTCCGTGAAACTCTGAAGAGCGTCCACAAGACTGCATAAGCTAAGTTAAATGTATGAAAGGTACACAAAGTTCTTTTCTGGTTTCGCTTTGGTATGGGAATTATTAAGCGGACTCTAACTTCAATTATAAGACCATTTGAAAAAAGAATAAGCATGTTTGTAGTGGCAAAGGGAAATATAAGAACACACTACAATTCTAGAAAATCGGACCTCTGTAAAAAATGGAATGAGTACTTCATCTCTGAGCAACACTGACCACCTCTAATATTAATATCTCTGTGACAATTTAAATGAAAGACTGTAATTCCATCATTCCCTCATACACTCCTGAGTTTTGATACAGCGACTATATTGTCAGACATTTCAGAAAGAAAATAGTTGAGTTATGATCCAGCATGTTTTTTTTTGTTTGTTTGTTTGTTTGTTTTTTTTTTTTTGAGACAGGGTCTCGCTTTGTAGTTCAGGCTGGCTCTGAGATCACTATGTAGTCCAGGCAAGCCTCGAACTCAGCAATCCTCCTACCTCTGCCTCCGGAGTGCTGGGATTGCAGGCATGAGCCACCCCACCTGGCCGGCATGTTTTAAGTTTAGATTTGAACAGAGACAAAAAGATGGGTCAACTGAATTATTTTTTGACTTTTATTAGTACATATTTGCAGTATATAATCATTAAATTCACTGTAGGGGATTGGTTCGTATAGATGACACATTTAGTTTTTCTTCTTTTTCCCCTTTGCTTCACTCCCTCTTACTTTTCCAGCATTACATTCATGTATAAGACTGTGAAAAGTTAATTGAACAGATTGAAAATCAGACTTACTACCCAATGAATATATAAAACATTTAAGACAATTGTACTGAATCAAGGTACTCTTTTAGACACATTTTCCACAATGGACTACAACACCTTCTTTCCCCTTTTTTTGCCTATTACTTGTCATATATATGATAAGAATGTCATATAAATTGTGCAGTGTTTAACCTGTGAGTTTAATGAATTGATATTATAGTTTCAAGGTGGATTCATTTTCTTACAACTCAAATGTACCCTTTTTTTAAGCAAGGGTATTAATCTGTTGTATATTGATACCACATTTTAAAAATGCATTCCTCTGTTGTAGACATAAAGGCTGTTTCCACAATTTAGCTGCAATGATTATATTGTCAGGAGGAGTATGCACACAGCACTGTGGTATGATACCTCTACCTCTGTGGAGAAGACAGCTAGCAGGGGAATAGCTGGGTCAAACCAAGTTTCTACTTAGGGATCCCTATACTAATTCCATAGTGATGGTATCAATTTACAGTTTCACCAACAGTGGAGCAGGGTTTCTTTCTTTCTATAGCATCTCTAGCATTTCTTTTTGATTGATTTCTTCATGGCAGCAATTCTTTCTGGAGGTAGAATTCCTGTGTTTTTTTTAATCTGCATTTCTTAAATGGCCAGTGATGTTGAACTTGTGTATTCATCAGCTCAATGTATGACTTCATCTGACAAGTCTGTGCGTTGGATGCCCATTTTCCAATTGGGTCTTTACATTTGGGGAGTCTTAATATTTTCTAGTTCTTTATATGTTCTTCCTATTAGTCCTTTCTATATTCCAGTCCTTCTATTTTCTAGTAGCTGGAAATATAATGGAAAATATTTCTCCATTATGTAAGTTGTTTCTTCACTCAGTGACTTTCTTCACTGTGCACCAGCTTCTGAACTTGATGAGATTTCCTTTGTTGATTCTTGATATTATATCTCATGCAGGTTTACTCAGAAATTCTTTGGGTACACCTGTGTTTTCAAAACTTGTACTTGTTTCATCTTTCAGAAGATTGTTTCTAGTCTAATGTTTAGATCTTTGATTCATTTTGACTTTAGTTTACTGCATGAGGAGAGACATTCTAGGTTCAACTATCAGCAAGTGGATAACCAGTTTCTACAACACCATTTGTCAAAGTATCTCTCTTGCAGGGAAGGCATTTGGCTCCTTTGTCAAAAATAACATTGCTAGAGTATTTTTCTGCATCTTCTGTTCTGTTCCTTTGAGCCACAATTCTGGTGTTTTTTTTTTTTTTTTTTTTTTTTTTTTTTTTTTTTTTTTTTTTTTTTTTTTTTTTTTTTTTTTTTTTTTTTTTTTTTTTTTTTTTTTTTTTTTTTTTTTTTTTTTTTTTTTGCCAATACTCTGCTGGTTTTTGTTTTAATTGCTGTACATTTGTAATACTATGTAACTTGAAGTCTGAGATTGTACTACTCCCTCCCCTGTCTTTGTTGTCCAGAATTGCTTTTGCTATTCTAAGTCACTTCTGGTTCTCTATAAATTTTAGGGTTGTTCTTTCCAGTTCTGTAAAGAATGTTATTGATATTTTGATTGGGTTGCATTAAATACGTGTTTTTTTAATCTGCATTTCTTAAATGGCCAATGATGCTGAATTTGTGTATTCATCAGCTGTATGTATGTCTTCATCTGAGAAGTCTGTGCATTAGGTGGCCATTTTCTAATTGGGCCTTTACATTTGGGGAGTCTAATGTTTTCTAGTACTTTATATGTTCTTCCTATTAGTCCTTTCTATATTCCAGTCCTTTCTACTTTCTGGTAGCTGGCAAATATTTTTCCATTATGTAAGTTGTTTCTTCACTCAGTGATTTCCAGTGTAACAATTTTGGAAGTGTGGCCATTTTGACTATATTGGTTCTGCCTATCCAGCTATAGAGGACATCTTTCCATTTCTAATATGCTCTTCAGTCTCCCTTTTCAGTGCAGTATAGTTTTCAATGAGTAGGTCTTTCACAACAAACAAACTGCCAGAAACATACTAATGAAGAGATACTCAGGTTTTTCCCTCTAAAATCAGGATCATGACAAGGAATCTACTTATGACCACTTTCCTTTAATACTAAGTTTTGAAGTGTTACCTAGAGCAAGAAAGATAAAGTCATACATATGTATAAATTATGTGTATATATGTATATTTTAATATGTAATTTTATATATATATATAAGAAAGAAGTTAAATGATCATTCCCTGAAGATGTAATGTTTCTCTCCATAGAAGACCTCAAAAATTTCAGCAAGACTCCTAGAACTAATATACAAATTCAGTTGTGTAGAAGAATATAAAGTCAGTGCTCAAAAGTCAGTAGTATTCCTGTATATCAATAAGAAAGTCACTGAGAGGAAATTAAGTGAAAGAGTAACCTTCACAGTAGCATTGAGAGAATTGAAATACTTGGGGTTAGGTGAATACTTAAAATGCCCAGGAAATAATACAGATGATAGAACACAGTGTTTTTTTTTTTTTCCTGCAGTGCCTCTTTCTGTGTTTTCTGTGACCAAACTAAATATTTCCCTTTCAGAAATAATTAGTAGCTCCCATTTTTGTAAGTTCTCAGAATAAGGTATGACTGTTGTCATGCAACCTATTAAGAAACCGTCGTTTTGTTCTCCATTGTTATTTGGATTAAGGCAAATGAGGTTTCATTGAATCAGAGCAAATTTTTAAAGTCTAACATCTTGCCATGAGTGATCCCTTGTGGCACTGTGGAACATGTGTTATCAGAGTAACCAAGCTGACTCTTGCCGGCCCGGACGAAATTGTTCAGTTCAGTTGTATCAGTGAGAAGGAAATCTCAACTGCAGGAAGTTGAGCCAGCTGGATCAGGGATAGCCATACCACTTGAACCTCTTATGGAGTGCTAAAATTAATATTGCCCATCAGATTTTCCATAAAAAGCAACAGCCTAGAGCCTTCAAGTTTCATTACTTTCTCTTCTTACCACTTGAATTTATTAAAATGATATTCTTTTTAAAAACTGTATTTGAGAAAAGTGAGCAAAATATTAGGTTCTGGCAAATCTTTTTCAAATTTTCTGCCAATTGAAAACCATGAGGCCAGGAGAAGGGGAAAGACACACTTTTCATTCCACCTACTTACTCATCTCCATTTGGAACAGGATACTACTTGTTAAAAGATGTTTTTAAAAAATCAGAATGGAAAAATTATACATAAATGAAGAATACAGAACTTATGCAGAGGACAGTTCAATGTGTTTGTGAATAGCTTTCTTGTAGAACATGAATGCATGATTCTTAAATCACAGTGGGCCACTTTGTTATGTAAACCTGGGTTTGGGGACAATTAGTCTTGTAAAGTTGGAAGTATATACAGTCTGGTTTGTGCATAGAAATTAAATTTACTTCAAAAGATAACTTTACTAAATATCTGAATTAAAATTTTTTATTCTATCATTTAGAAATAACACTTCTAGTGGCTTCCTTTTAATAGATCTGGCAAACCAGTTTAACCTGTTTTATTTATTATTTTTGATATACATAAGTAATTTGGTTTTTGAGACTGAGACAAGTTAAAATATTTTCAGATTTTTTCCATAGTTTGTCATTATTCAATAATAACCACACCAACAAAAAGTAAGAAAAATTCCCCATGACACATATATTTCTATAACAACCAGAGTTCTTAATTATAGTTTAAAGGGTCTGAATGTTTTGGTACATTGAACACATACATAACCAAAGTGAATTTCAGTATTAATAAATTAGCCTGAATTTAATTAGCCATCTCTGAAAATGTGATTGAAGAAAACAAATACCTGTGTTGTCAGTTATTAGTTGCTCTGAATCTAATAAGGACCCAGTGTGGTAATAAAGGACTACGTACTAGAAAACCACTTTGTGCTTTGTGGTACATGGATAGGCTCATAAGCAAGTATCAAAACAAAATTTAAAAAGATCAGCCAAAGCTAGGAAACTTGGACCTGGCTTTTATCCCAATTCAACTACCAGCTACCATGTTTACAGAGTGAATAAAATAGTAGTTCCTGATAAATCTTTCTTAAATTTTCCACCACTTTAAAAATATGAAAGTAAGGGAAGAGGAAAGATGGAATTTTGATGTCAGTTACTTGTTGGCAGAATCTTGTCAGATGAATGGAAACTCCTTTTCTCTTCTGGGCCTTTTCCCTAGCACATCACAGGCTTGAAAATGTCTCTTGTATGTTTTGTTTTGTTTTGTTTTGTTTTGTGGAAATGAAAGTTCACGCTAGAGTTTCTTTCTTGTTGGAATCTTTAACCGAGTAATAACTTTCCATACTGCTTTAACTAATGTCCAGTTTTATCTGTGATGCTCTCCCAAACAATTTCCATGTTTGTCACAAGCTGAGTGAAGGTGGCTGGGAAAGGGGGATGCAAGGATGCTGTA
>PVIC010001076.1:0-76717 GCA_004025085.1 Thryonomys swinderianus
TAGTAGGCACTGAGCAGAAATGCCTGTCTTCCCCACGCCCCACTTCTCCATGACCCAGTGGGCCTTTCTCTTTCTGTGCCACCCTGGGAGGCAGGTGACCACCCCCCCTCCCAGTCTTCTGCTCCCTTTGCCAGGCCCAGGTAGGTGCCGGTCCGTGTTACTGTTCTGTGTTCTTACTGCGCTTGTGCCTGATCCATTATTTTCAGACTTTCTTTTTGTTGTTGTTTGTTTGTTTTCTTTTTTCTTTCTTTTTCTTTTTTTTTTTTTTGGAGACAGGGTCTCACTTTGTAGTCCAGGCTGGCCCTGAGCTCACTATGCAGCCCAGGCAAGCCTCCAACTCAGCAACCCTCCTGTCTCTGCCTCCCAAGTAGATTGGGATGACAGGTGTGAGCCACCACACCGGCACTGTGGTATGTGGTACTGATGGCTGGTGGGCTGAGTCACCATGCCCAGCATTCTGTGTGGTTACTGGAATCGAACTCAGGACCTTGCGCTGGCGAGGCAGGTGCCGGAGCCACTGAGCTAAATCTCCAGCCCAGTTTTCATATTTTCTTACTAAACATTCTCATGTTATAAAAACTGATGTCAAACAAATTTCCCAGTCTAAGGTCTAAAGGCAGAGGATGTAGAGAAGCTGGCCGCGGAAGGCCGAGCAGATGGCAGAGCGTGAGGCCTGCCCCAGCACTGACCAGCACAGACCCTCCTCAGGCCTCGCTGCCTCTCTGTCTCCGCTTCCTCACCGAGACGCCGGCAGCCCTGTGCCTCGGTGTCCGCTGAGCATTCACCTGCTAAACGTAACGTGTTTAGCACAGTGTCTGGTGCAGAGTGAGGGCTGACAGCAGCCATGCCGCGTGGCTCAGAGCCTAGAAGATGGTGCATCAGCTGGCTCACCCGCCACCGTCGGGGGCCCCTTAACTCCCGGCAGTCCCTAAGAATTGCAGGCGGCTCGCCTCTGACTCGCAGATCGTGTGGTGGCCGCAGGGCTGGGGGGAGCGAGTCGGCCTGGCACAGCTTCCCAGAGAATCTCCCTGAGGGTCACCCAGGTAGGGAGTCCGCAGGGAAGCAGGTCACACTGGGACGGCCGCGGCCCAGAGAGCAGGGCTGAGTCCGCGTGGACGCCCTCTGCCGGGTGCGGGTGCCCATCCGCCTGAGGCCGCTGCGGGAACCCGGACGAGGCCGCTGAGATGCGCTTCCGTCGGCAGCTGGGGTCGGCGAGGTGGCCTCAGCTTCTTTCCAAAGGAAGCGCGTGTGTGAAATGTCTGCCTCCGGCGTGCGGGGCGGGAGAGCGTGTGGTCCCCACCACCGGCAGGTCTGGTTGGCTCGTGTGTCCCGGGCTTTAGATAGAGGCTGTGATTTCCGAACACTGCTCCGTGTGCTGGGAGTAAGCTGCAGGTGATGTCCCGCGTGGTAGGCCTCTGAGCTGTGGCTGACGGAGTCGGGGGCCGCGGCCCAGCCGGGAACCCCTGGGGGCTTCTGCGTGGAGAGCGGCAGGAGGCGGAACGAGGCGGGGAGACCTCCTCTTCACCTCAGCCACGACAGAGATTTGGGTTTTCTTTTCAGTGTTAGATGACAAAACTAGCTCAAACTGGCTTAGGCTAAAAGGAAATTTCCCGGACTTGGGCCTGCGAAAGCCATGGTTTAAGGCTGGCCGGCCACGGAGTCTCGAGGGCCGAGTGGCTAAGCGGCTGCCCCGCCCGTCCCTGGCCCTCCGCGCCGGCCTTCTTCTCCGGCGGCTCCGTGGAAGCTCCCGGAGGACCTGGTGCGCAGCAGAAGTTCTGGGAACCACCCGCCCCGCCGGAGCCTGGTCTGTCCCCCCGTCGTCCGTCAGAGGGCAGCGGGCGTCACTGCGCCCGCCGCTCGGCGCTCTGCAGAGGAGGTCGCAGCGGTGACCTGGCGCCGGCCGCAGGCGGCTGTTTACCTTCATGCCAACTGCACGGTTTCCCAGGCTGCACCCGGCCAGCTCCCTCTGCGCCACCCGCCTCCCGCCCGGCGCGCAGGCGACACCCACGCATGGGCGCCCTCTGCCGCTCTTGTCTGAGCACGTGATCCTCACGGCTGGCTGCCCTGCCCACGTGGCCTATGGCACTCGGAGGTTTTCTGACCCCTAAGAGGGGGCGTTTGTCTCCTGTAACCCCTTCCTGACCAGGGCCTCTCGGGCACCTCAGGACAGTGCCGCGTGTCTCGGGCACGTGGGGTCAGCCGCGGTCTGCCTCAGCTGTCGGAACTGACGTGCCCACAGCGATGGCCTGTATTCAGGCTGTGAAGTGCTGACGAGGGTGAGTTCTCCCCCGCCCGGCACGGTGCCCTCTAAGGGCAGCACGGCTCTGGCGGGGGACTCTGCCTGAGCACGCGGAGGCGCCTGCCGTGTGACAGCCGGGGTGTCCTGGAGCCACCCGGCCTGGGGCTGACTGACCCCCGCGTCACGTTACTGACCGGCCCGTGGTGTTAGCACGCAGAGGGTCCCACCCGGAACCACGTGGAAACACACGCAGAAATCCTGTCTCTGGGGAGATCAGCAGATAGGACGCCGGGGCCCTCTGTTCCCGCAGGAGCGCTGAAACCGCTGGACTTTCTCCACACCTAAGACTGGACAACACGTTTAAACTTCTTCGCGGGCCCTGCCTTCAAAGAGGACAGTGGTCTAGGCTGGATTCTCTGGAGCTCCTTGAGCTCCTTGCCAGGGAGGGCTGACAGGCTGCCTGCACCCCTGGGCACAGTGTGTGTGCAGATCAGCGCAGAATTAAAACGCAGGGCTTCTTGTTCAGAATTGTTCAGAGTTTCAAGGCGGCCAGAGCAGAGCGTGCAGCCGTGCACGGGGCCCCGTGCGTGTCGTCCTGCCGTTGTCCCGGGGGCGCTGCGGACGTCAGGGCTCCCGTGGGGCCGGAGCTCAGCTCCGTGCCGCAGATGTGCCGCGGGCGCCCGGGACCACGCTCACAGGGCCGCTCTGCGCTCGAGGGCCGGCTCGGCTGCCAAGCTTCTCGGGGCGTGGGAAGCTCGTTTGGGGGTGGTGAAAAGACAGGACAGAAAGGCACACTGCCGAGAATGAGGGGTTGATGTGTGCTAAGGAGGAGGGTGAGGGCACTGAGGCCAGCGGGTCTCTCACCGTAGTGGACGTTTGAATTGGAACGTCCACCACTCACTGTCCTGCGGGACGGCTCGTCACTGATCCAACGCCGACTGCACGCAGCTCGTGTCACATGCAAACACGACAGCGTGTCCTCGCTCACCGGAACCGGTAGCGTGCTCACCTTCCGGGTCTCCCCAAAGTCAGAGAGACCGAGCGCATCAGCGCTCAGAGTCACTCTGGCAGGCTGAGGCAGGCAGCGGCCTCACAGCAGAGACACAGCTCAGCTAGAGGCCCTTGCAGGGGAGCCCGAGAGGGATGAGCGCCGGTGTGTCTTTTACTGGAATCATTTCTTTTTAATTCTAATACTCCCTGTAGTTTTGGATCACATCTTGTAGCCTTTCTAAGCTTCTGCTTCCTGACTCACAGAAGCTCGGTGCACATAGGTCTCTGGTGCGTTACTGTCGGAGAAACCCGGCAGGTTTGCTGTCTCTCCCATTCTAATGTGTCCCTCGCAGACAGAACATTGCACCCTCCATGAAGGGTTGCTGTGACCCCTGAATTTTGCTGATCTCAGTTTTGTCACATTCGGTAGGAGACATCAGGTTACTGGGGACTTATCTTTGCTCGTTAAACTCTCAGGAGCATGACTTACCAGTCAGGATGTCTGTGTATCCAACATAAAGACTTGGGTGGACCTTGTGTGGCAGCCAACGTAAGTTTTTCCTCAGACCCCACTTTGAAAACATTGTCTTCCAAACATGTTTCAAAAACAGTAGATTACTAGGTTGCTTTTTAAACACAAATCTGGGGAGCAGGAATGTAGCTCAGTGGAACTGTGCCTGCCTCACAAATACAAGGTCCAGAGTTCAATCCCTGGTACCAGGAAGGAAAAAGAGAGAGGGAGGGAGGGAGGGGGAGAGAGGGGGGGAGAGAGAGAGAGGGAGAGAGAGGGAGAGAGAGGGAGGGAGAGGGAGAGACTGGACTCATCAGAGCCCTTAGCGTGGTCACGGAGTCTTTGAATTCCCGAGACCTCCAAGCGAAGCCTGTTAAAGGATCAGGTGAGAATCACAGCGAGCTGTTTGCAGGAGGCCGCCTGCGTGGTAACACTGTCACTGCCCAGGAGGGAGGTCCAGACAGCCTGGCGAGGGCCTTCAGCGGAACCAGCCTGGAGGCTGTTGCTCAGAAGTGTTGAAATTCACTACTGTAATAAATCTCATAGCTTTTGCTCAGTAGCAGAAAGGTGATTAGAAATACATTATTGCTGTTTGAATGAGTAGCACTCATGCATGCTGTAGGTCAAATTGACTGACCGCCCCTCAGTGCCTAAGGAACGTCTGGGAAGCCAGGCCCCCTGCCTCGGGTTCTCAGGGCCCTGCACCCGCTTCCTGGAGTCCGCGGTCACCGGGCACAGGCCTCAGGCAGGCCTGCGGCACCAGGGCCGGTTTGAGGCTGATGATACTGTCTGTAAAGGCTCATGGGAGTTGTCGGGCTGGGGTCTCCCCTGCCGTGCAGGAACAGTACATGTTAGCACTTCCGGGCCTTGCTGTTGGGCGTCTCTGTGTCTGTGGTAGCGTGTAATGTGCACTCAGCTCGCGTGATGACTTGTAACATGGTAGCAGGACGGAGAGGGGCGGAGTATGTCTGCAGGCCCAGCGTTCGTCGGCACCCGGGCCGGGCCCTTGCGCGCGGCCCAGTGAGGTTAGAGACTCACTCCCCAGCCGGGGCCAGGCCCTGAGGCCTCTCGGACCCCGCGGCAGTGTGTGGAGCCCGCAGTCACCGGAAGAGGCGGGGCGGTTCTCTCGGGAGGCTTGTCCCATTCTGATCTGGGAGCTACCGGAGGCAAAGTCTTACAGGGTGAGAAGAAGTGAAATCTTCCGGTGAGTCTTCACACGCTGAACTGACTTTCCTGAAATGTGAGAGTAACCTTCAGGGTGTTTGGGAAACTGAAAGTCCCGTCACTCTCCCCGTGCACTAGTCACAGCTGCTGATGCCAAGCGAAGCGCTTAACCGCCAGCGCATTTAAACCTTCCTGTGTCCACAGGGGCGCTGGGGCAGCGGGCACAAACTGCTGCTCTGGAGGTGTGACTCGGTGGGGCCTAAAACACAGGCCTTCCGCTGCGAGCGAGGCGCTGGCTCCTCAGAGTCCCCGCCCAGCACACGCCTACGTCACAGGGGCTGCGTGGGATAAACGGAGCAGTTGATTTGTCTCCAGAGCTTTCGGGGCGAGCACGTGGGGCCTTTCTGCCCTTTGCATCCAGAGCACGTGGCTCGGCGCAGGCCCCACGCGGGCAAAGCCACGACTGTCTGCTGTGACCTCCCCACAGCGCGGGGACTCCGGACCGCTGACGGGAAGGTGCGAAGCGGTGCTCTCTCGCCGGCCCAGCTTGGACACGGGTGGCCCGGAGGAGAGACTGCCCGCGCCCTGGGCGTCCTCGGGCCTGCTCCTGGTTCTGCTCGGAGAGGCAGGCCTGCCAGACTCTCACCTGTGTGTCCTCCGTACTGTTCCATGAGGAAAGCTGGGTATTCTCCACCAGACCAGCTATCCTCGGGGCTTCGTCCCTCCCCCACGGACTCGGTTCTGAACGCAGGCTGACTCCAGCCACTCACGCACCTGCGCAGGTGCAGCGGGCCCAGCAGCAGCTTCTGCTCGGCGACCCCCCGAGCCCCTGGGCGGAGCCCCGGCTGCAGACCCAGAGCCTCGGCCTCCCCCCTCACGCCCGCCTGAGGCCTCCGGGTGGGACTGTCCGTCTCCTCCTCGCCGGTCGCTGGCAGGATCTCATTGGCCTCATCTCTGTGCCCCCCCAGGGCCTGGGCACCCCTTCAGATGGACACTGGTGTCTGTGGGCTGCTTTGGGAGGGCTGCGGAGGGGTGGGTTGAGGGGTCACAGCTGCGGAAGGTGGGGACCCCGGCTGGAGAAACCGGGGCCAGAGGCCATCAGGGTAAAATGGAATGAAAGGGGAACTTCCCCTGCAAGTTCGTTCCACTGAAAGGGAGCAAGTTTGTCTTTTGTCTTTGGACTTTAGTTCATTAGAACTGTGTGTAAACTTTAAAATACCCAAGGTGATAGCGTGTCAGAAACAGCGTGAGCAGTGGCAGGCGGTGACCAGAGAGCTGCTTCAGTGTAAATTAATTAAAACCGAGGCACGTGTAGGATCTGGTTCCTGAGACTCACTGGTCATCTCCAGCACTTGCAGCCGCACGGCAGGGACGGGGCCTGTGGCCCAAGGTGTGGAGTCCCAGGGTCCGTCCCTGCCGTGGCGGCGGGGGCGGTCTTCACTTTGCTTCGTGCTGGTTTGTTCGTTGCACACACACAAACTGAGGGCCTGCTTTGCTCTCCTCGCTACACCAGGTGGGGTGTGGCGCTGTGAGGCCTCGCCTGCGTAGAAGGATCTTGGGGGTAAACAAGTAGTATCTTCGCCTGGCACGTTAAAGCAGTGTGCCTCAGTGGTCATGCACTGACCGTGACCAGAGCGGTCACATGCTTCAGTGAGGTGGCTGTGCAGCAACGCTGGACTCATGCAGGGATGTGCATGTATGTATGTATACAGGACATACAGGTATGGATGATGGATTTACTCGTGTTACATACGTGTGTGTGACTGTGAATCATGACACTCAGCTTGAGAATATCCTGGCAGGTCAGTAAAGCACAGTTCCGGGTGTGTCTACAGGTGCTGGACGTGCGGGCAACAGGGAAAGTCAGAGAAGAGTGACCAGGAAGGCTTAGAGGAGGTGAGCTTCGAGTTCACCCAAAGAGGACAGCGCGGAGGACAGACCGTCCCGGCTGCAGAAGGACACCTCGCAGGTCAAGGCAGCACGGCCGCCAGGTCAGGTCAGAGAGCGCGCGGGCGGCTCACGGCTGGGTGCAGGGCTGTGCCCGGGAGAACCTCTGTGTGACAGACGGTGTCCGGGAGGCGTGTGCGGCGCAGACCGCAGGGAGCTCAGCCAGGAGGCACCCCCCACCCGGGGTGCTTGGCCAGGCCCCCGGGGCTCCTGCGGCTGGTCCCTGGGAGGTGTCAGACCGAAGTCAGGCTCCCGGCTCGGCCACCTGGGTTGCCAGGGCCGGTTCCATCGCCTGGATAAAGAACGCCTTCGGGGGTGCGTGGGGAGGGAAGGCCTGAACCACCTGATAACGAGGGAGTGGCCTGCTGCAGGGGAGGTCTGGGCCTGGCCGGAGGCCCAGCTGGACGGAGGCCACGGGGCGCGGTTGCCGCACGTGCGGCTTCCAGAGATGGGACAGGAAAAGCCTCTGCAAGCCCGACAGGGGCAGAGGGAGCACAGAATGGAAGCAACGGCTGCGAAGCCTCCACCTGGGGCGAGTCTTCCCGTGCTCAGGGCGTGTGCAGGGCCCTGGCGACTCAGCTTAAAACACGGGCGAAGGGCTCGCACAGCTATTTCTCTAAGGAAGACACTGCTCGGTGTGACTAGGATTTAAAGAAATAAATCAGGGCCGCCGTGGGACACCCATGCGCGCCCGCCAGGATGTCTCCGAAAACCACAAACGATGGCAGGAGGTGAGGACTGAGCTTTGGCGTTTCGTTGGCAGAAGCATAGAATGGGCCAGCTACTGTGCAGGAGCTGAGTGGGTCCCTGCAGAGGGAAACACGGGATCACTGTACGACTCAGCAAGTCCACTCCTAGGTGTGCGTGCAAAAGCCATGGACATACTCGTGTGCACAGAAGTGTGTAGAGATGTTTACAACTGCAGTGTTCACGCCAAAGGTCTAAGTGTGACCTCTGATGTCCTCCAGCATACGAATAGATAAACACGTTCTGCTATCAAGTCAGCGAAATATTATTCTGCTGTAATAAAAGAATAGGGTCCAGATATGTACTAACATAAGATGAACTTCAAAAACATGTGAAAGGGAAAAAGCCAGATACAAAGATCACTTATTACATGATTCCTTTCATATAAAATATCCAGGGCAGATAGTTCCATGGAGACTAGCAAGCCTGAGTGGTTGCCAAGGTAGAGGGACCCTGGCAAGTTTGCCGCAAGCTCCTGGGGTCCAGAGGGCTCTGAACTGGGCAGAGTGGCGCGTGGCTCAGCACTGTACCGAACGCCATCGAATCCCTGTGGTCATGGGTTTAATTATATGTCCCATGACTTTTACCTCAGGGAAAAAATAATTGAAAACTTCTTCCTCCTATTAACTCATTTTTAAAATAATGTATACATACAAGACACGGTGCATCCACTTGTCTTGCCAGGCTCACAGTGTAAGATGTAATTTATGTGGACAGTGGCATTGGGAGACATGGCACAGAGCTGCTTTGGGGGAGGAAAATGTGCCAGGTGAGGCCCTGAACCCACAGGAGGAGAAATCAGAAAGGGCGCGTGAGCGAGTCAGCGGTCTGCCTGCCGTACGGCTCGCTGCTTCATGGCTCTTGTAAAGTTTCTTTCCAGTTCCGGGTTTCCACAGTTTTGTCCTCAAAATCGCTTACTGAAGAAAAAACATTTTACTTGTTCTGCACTGATTTGTTGAAAAACAATCATTATTTTTGTTTATCTGAGTGATTGCCGTGCAGAAATTGGTGTCCTTTTGTAATGTCCACCCTTGAGATCCTGGACCGGCTCTTTCTGGCCCACGCCGTCCTGATCACGGGCCCAGGACTCTGCTCCGTGAACCTGTGGCTGCTTGGCGTCTGTCCTCGCTGAGGGCAATGCTGCTGGGTCTGTCTCTGCGCCTTTAGACACGGGACTGGGCGCCGTGGACTGGCCCGTGGCCCGTTTTGCTGCCACTGTCCTGGCGGAGCCGTTCAGACGAGGGCTAAGAAGCGACTCCCCCGGGGCACTGCCAGCTCGTCCCTGTCTCTAGTGAGCGGCTGCTCACAGAGCCCCGCCTGTCCGCCCGCATGCTGAGTCTGGAGTCTGCCTGGAGGCTCCCTTGGCCGAGGCAACTCCTCCGTCTCCTCTTTCTTGGAGCCCAGAGGCTCCGGAGGGCGCCCCCCGGGGCGGCGGCGTGAAAGCCAGGGCGGCCTCGCCCGACACCGACACCGGCTCCTTCCGTAAACGAACTTTGCAGCAGCCCCGCGGCGCTTCCGTTTCGCTGCTCAGCTCCTGCCGCCTCCTGGCTGTGAACCGGGTATTCAGAGCGCCCCGCACGCCCTGGGAAGGGCTCCTCCCAGCAGAAGGTGTGCGGTCGGAGCACGTCGCCCCACGGCGGGCAGCGAGAGGCGCGGACGGCGGCCACCCCAGGGGTCACCTCGGAGTGGCCAGAAAGCCCAGGCCCCTGCGGAGTCGCAGGAGTCCTCGCGGCCCCCGGGTCCTCAGGCGCCGACGGCCTCCCGTTGGTAATCAGCGAGTTACTTCTCCGGCCGCGCCGCTCTCCGGGACCCCCGGCGCACACGTGGGAAGCCAGAGAGGGAGGGGCTGCGGCCCGGGGAGCCGAGTCGGCTCTGCAGCAGCGCGGGCAGACGTGCACAGGCTCGGCCGGAGCCGGTCGGCGGGAGGAAGCAGAGCGCGGCGCGGCCGGCACAGGACGGAGGCCCCCGCCGCCGCGCAGTCTGCCCCGGAAACCACCGTCCGGTCGCGCGCGCCGCCCCGTGGAGCTCCGCTCGCGCTCACTGCTCAGGGCCGCAGGGGCTGCGTGGGGAGCGGCGCAGAGCGCAGAGGCGTGACGGGGCACCGCCGCCGGCCCGGGCAGCCGGGGAGGCCGTTCCTTCTGCGGGAGGGCAGGTCCGGCGACCCCGCGATCCGAGCCCTTCTCCCCGCAGCCCCCCGCAGCCCTCCCGTCATCCCTGACCTGGAGCCCCCGCCCTCGCCGGGGCACACAGCCCTCGAAGGGGCGAGTGCCCGGCGGCCTGCTGGCTGTTCCCCGAGACCGCTGGACTCAGCCAGGGGCCAGGTCGGAGTCCGACCCCCTCCGCCCTCTTCCGCCTGGGCCGCGGCCGCCCCACACGCTCCCGCGAGCTCCACAGGTGTGACCTCGCTTGTAGGTGCGTCTGTCCGTAAGCAGAGCGGAAAGAGACGCGGCACGTCTGCACCCTCGCTGTGCTGCGCTCTCGCCCGCCGCCCGCTCGTCCTCCGCACACAGCTGTTCCCGCGGTGGGCGCCCCCCCAGCCGTCTCGGACTGGCCACGCACGCACAGCTGCAACTTTTCGTCTTACTCACTTAAAGTCTGTCTCTTTTCCAAAATGCCAAACAGTGAAAGAATGGTTGGCTTCTCTCAGCAAGAATTTATTCCTATGGCTTTAAATACACTGTTGTACAACTGACTCTCCTGATGTTTTGCTGTGATTGTCCCTGTTCCTAAATCTGATTTTAAGAAACATTAATTGTGATTTTACGGGTACGAGCTTTTGTCGTTGGCCTTTGGTGAAATGGGAAAATTGATTTTGCACAGATCCGTTTCCCATGAGGGGTGCGACGCGGGTGGAGAGAAGGGACACAGCACCTGCCCGGCGTCCCCAAGCGGGCCCGAACCAGGACTTCAGCATCGCAGCTCCTGCGCATTTTGTTGGTTCCCACTAAGCACAGTGAGCAGATCTTCTGTCTCATTCTATGCGATTAATCTGGTTATTCACCGAGTCACTTTCGGCCCTAGACTTACAAAACAGCCGACCATCACCGCCCGAAGCAGCCTTTCCGGCAGGAGCTTCGCCTCCGAGACCTTCTCCCGCCCCCCCTCCGCTCTCCTCGCCAGACTCACTGTGACGTCATCCCCTCGCCCTCCCCTCCTTCGGACACTGTTTCCTCTCTAGTCCCCAAGAGGGGCGCTCGTGCAAGGGTCCGGACGGCTCTGGGTCCCGAACGCGCCACTGCTGCGTGTTCCGAGAGGCGAGTGTGCGGGGCGCTGTGGCGCACGCCTCGCAGCTCCGAGCCCGGACGGGTCGTGAGCTTCCATCCCACTGGGCCTCCAGTTTGCTGAAATGAGTCATCAGAGTGGGGCTTGCTCCATTTTTAGCTGTTCACTTATTGATATTTTAAGAACACTTTGGCCCCCGAAAGTTAGAAACCAATAACCAAGGAAGATGAAATGACAGCACTGGTCCCCACACCTGGCGCCTCTGCGCGGCACTCGTATGGAGGGCCAGAGGCCGCTGCAAGGGGGTGAGCTTGCGCGCTTTCTACGGCTAACTGGCGCGTTCTTGGGGGTCTCAGCCCTTTGAGGGGCCCACTGTGCCAGCAGTCAGGGCACCCCGCTCCGGTGCCCTCAGTCGTGGGAGGGTGCCTCCCGCCCCACCAGCTCTTTGGGCTCAGAGTTAGCGCAGTGTGCACGGCTCAGGGCCCTGAAGCGCTGCTGTCCCTGAGGTCCCTGCCTCGAGAACCTCCACGAGGTTCATGTCTGCCTCGGAAAAGCTCCCTGGACGTTGGCAGCGGCCCAGCTTCAAGTGCCAAGGTTACATCACGGGCCCCGTGTGGAAGTGACTCTCCTGGTCCTCATATAGAAACTGACACACTGGGCTGTACTTTCCTCCTCTTGCGCCAAGACTGTGTTCGGATGTCACACTTTCCTGTCCTGAATGGGTACAAGCTGTGATGTTGCCGTTCAGGGGCTTCCAGTAGCGTAAAAGGAAAGTTACAAAGCAACGCCCTCCGAGAGGAAGTGCCTGTTCAAACACAGCTGTCCGCGGGGACGAGCGGCTGCCTCCGTCCTACAGGAGCGTGGCCTCTGGAAGCGCTGATCTCCAGTCACGAGTCTGGGTTAGCCGGCAGCAGGGTGCTGCAAGCTCGGGCTTGGCCGGCTCCCCCTTGTCCCCCAGCACTTTGGGTCGCGTTAGCTATGTGCATTTTCCTGGAAGACAGAACTTCCTTGTTCGTTGATTGGGTCCTTAACTGATAACAAACACCTTGGAGGAGGGGCACTTGTGACAGTGGAAAGAGCAGGCTTCTGGCAGAGGCCGCTCTCCGCAGCTCAGAGCAGGGGCTACCGGTCCCTCCCCACTTGACGTCAGCCACACCGAGGCCCCAGTCAGGCAGAAGGAAGACCCGAGCGTGCCAGGTGGATTTCAGGTTTTCCGCCTTTGTTTGTTTTGCTTTGTAAACAGCGACTAGAAAACTCAGCACCATTTTACACGGAGCATATCAGTGCAGGCAGCAGCCGGCTCAAGGCACAGATGGACCCCAGCAGCCCCGCACTTCCACAGCGAGCCCCAAGGGTAGCCGCTCTCCCGCCTTCCGGCACCGCCTGTGTTTCCGCACTGACCGTCACAAACGTGGACTGACGCAGTGCGTGGCTCTCACCCCACTTCCTTCCCCACTGCTGACGAGGATCTTCCGTGCCGGGCAGTTTTCATGTACCAGTTTTCACTGTTGTTGTAGCGCTTTGGTGTGAGCATCACGAGCTACGTTTTCAACCCCAAGCAGACATTAGGTCGTTTCCAGTACTTGGTTCTTAACAAATAGTGCTGCTCGGATCAGTCCCGAATGTCGCTCAGGGAATGGAAGGGTCTGGTGGGGTTTGGCTCCTGTCCGGGCGTCCCGGGGCTCCCTGAGTTGTTAACAGAAGTGATGGCTGACTGTGCCTCTGTCTCTGGGCTGCACAGAGCTCCCACTGCACTGCGTGTGCCGAGCGTGTGCACAGGAGCACAGTAGTCACAGGGCCCCAGCTCAGCGTTACAGTCAGGGCCGCGTACAGGCGCTTTCAAAATCCAAGTGAACACACATCTGACATTTTGCTCATGTAACTTTCTTTTAATTATATTAGGTCATATTAAATCATTGTTGTCTCCTAAACGTACCTACTATTAATAATACTAGAATGTATAGGTCATGATTGCAAGGATATTAGTTTCCTTTTCACAAAGTAGTGTCAGTACCCAGCATAGAAAGTACTAAACTCTACTTGGAGATTTTGGTTGTCTTTTTTTTTTTTTTTTTTTTTTTGAGACAGGGTCTCTCTTTGTAGTTCAGGCTGGTCCTGAGCTCACTATGTACCCAGGCAAGCCTCGAACTCAGCAATCCAGTGCTCGGATGACAGGCGTGAGTCACCACGCCCAGCATTGTATGTGGTTACTGGGATTGGAGCTCAGGACCTTGCGCTTGCGAGGCAGGCGCCGGAACCACTGAGCTAAATCTTCAACCCCCTGGTTGTCCTTTTAGAAACTTAAATATTGAGCTGGAGATTTAGCTTGGTGGTTCCAGTGCCTGCCTGGCAAGCTCAAGGTCGCTGGTTTGACCCCCAGTGACCACATACAACAATACCGGGTATGGTGGCGCACACCCACTGGCCATCAGTACCACTAATGTTGGGTGTGGTGGCGCACACCCACTGGCAATCAGTACCACTAATGCTGGGCGTGGTGGCTCACACCTGTCATCCCAGCACTCAGGAGACAGAGACAGGAGGATTGCTGGGTTCCAGGCTTGCCTGGGCTACACAATGAGCTCGGGACCAGCCTGAACTACAAAGCGAGAGCCTGTCTCAAAAAAAGAACTTAAATATTTGATAAATGACTGAACGATGGACAGTCTTGGTGACCAGTGCCTGAGCCCAGGTTTCCCTGAGGTGACATCACCTCTTTAGTCCGATACACACCCTTGTAGGATGCTTTCCTACCCACTAGTGCACATGTGGTCAAGGCACACCAAGCCAGGTGGGCTTTGAAATCAACAGTGTGCTTTATCATTTCACTGTCAGTATTATAGACGTACATTTTTATGAAATGTATAACATTCTGTAGTGGGAAACACTACATTTCTGCTCTCTGCAGTATTTTGGAACCTCCAGGTATGCTGCTATAAATGTTCCTATGAGTGCGTATGGGTTTCTTGTCCCTGGCTTGGAAGGTGATTGGGGATAGCACAGCGGCACCATGTCTGCCTCATAAGCTCAAGGTCTTGAGTTCAATCCCCATATCAAGGGAAAGAAAAAGAAAAACTAGAAAGATGGTTGCATTCTTATACATACACATATCTTCCAAAATAGCCATTGTAATTCACATTTGTTGGAAATCAATGAAAGTATTGGCTTCCCTTTGCCTTTGCTATAATTGACATAAGACTTCGACATTCTCCCCAAATTATACAGGAGGTCTCCTTCCGTTTCCCTTCCCATCCAACTGCTGGCGCTAGACATTCTTCATGTGTTTGTTGATGAGTCTGAGATGGAGTTAAGCCCGCTGCAGAGATTCTTGCTCAGACGAGTATGGCCTGTCACACCCCGTCGGGACACCTTCCCAAGGCC
This sequence comes from Thryonomys swinderianus, assembly GCA_004025085.1. Classification (NCBI taxonomy): domain Eukaryota; kingdom Metazoa; phylum Chordata; class Mammalia; order Rodentia; family Thryonomyidae; genus Thryonomys; species Thryonomys swinderianus. The sequence goes on from PVIC010001076.1 coordinate 14,202, forward strand.
ACGTTGTTCTTTAACCAAATCTTCCTGGTTGTAGGAATCCTGGACTGCCCAGAGTTGAGTCTACCCAGATGCCAGGAGTGTACCAGAGTGGTTTAAATATTTCTTCAAAATCCAGAGTACAGAGAGGAGGGATTCCACCTCTGTCTAGTCTGTTGTCACAAAGCAAAAGAGTTTGGGAAGCTGGGCGTGGTGGCTCAAGCCTGTCATCCCAGCACTCAGGAGGCAGAGGCAGGAGGATTGCTGAGTTCCAGGCTTGCCTGGGCTCCATAGTAGGCTGAGAGCCAGCCTGAACTACAAAGCGAGACCCTGTCTCAAAAAAAAAAAAAAAAAAGAGTGTGGGGAAAAAGTTCCCAGCCGACTTTCCCTCTCTGGGTACCACGAGTGAGAAGGCAGGAGCCAGGTTCACACTGACTGGAGTGTCCTCGTCACTGCGTGGAGCCTGAGCTCCGCCACCTGCTGTGTGAGGGGCGACACGCCAGCCCGACCTGTGACCAACACCTGTCCATCTCCTGCGGGCCAGGTCCTAGCCAGGACTCTGAAGCGAGGCCCCGGAGGAAGCTGTCGGCTTCCACTCCTCGCATCTCCCTGCCAGTTTAAGGACATTTGAGAACCTTTCTTCCCAGGATTTAGCCCAGTGGTTCTAGTGCCTGCCTCGCAAGCACAGGGTCATGACTTTGATCCCTGGTACCAAAGAAAGAAAAAGGAAAAACTTGTGATAAAGTCTGCTTTACAGAATCATTGACATAATCGAATGATCAACAGCAAAAGTGGTATAATAACAGAGCTTGAAACACATTAAACACTCAAGAAGGATTGCTGTCGTTATTAACAGGGCTGGGTTCGATTGGCTCCTTGACCCAGATTTGATGTGGAGCCTAGAACATGTGGATGTCTTTCCTCCCGTGGCTCAGGCAGCACCAGCCCGTGTCCTGCACAGTTCTCCTACAGACGGGTCCTCACCTCGGACGCAAGAAGCCATGTTGGCTGGGTGCTACTTGTATGCCTAGCTCCTAAGGGCTTGGAGTCCAGGACGTGAACATGAGAGCTGCTGGCCACTGGACCCACTGGATCACCAATTCTGTGTGATTTTTTTACCCAAAGCAACAAGGGCTTAGACCATAACATCTTAACTTTGACCGTAGTCAGCTGTGATTTATATTGTCCCGTGAGAACTAGTCTTCTAGGGCGTGACTCAGGGCTCCAAACATCTCCCTCACAGTCAGGGCGGAACAAAGTCAAACTCCAGCAGCCTCTTCCCTCAGCCTCCCTGGGGTCCTGTGGCTTGGTTTCAGTGATGGGGCTGGCCTAATGCCAGGGCTCCGTGGCATGAGCTTTCCTCTCATCACTGCGTTATGCTGAGCGAGCTGCCCATCAGAGCACTTTGCATGTGAAAATTCTCCTGAGGTTAATTTGTGGCCTTGGTTTGAATTGCATTTCACAATACAAGGAATCCTGCACCACCGGAGCCACGTTTATCAAGACATCATCGTTCCTTGGAGCAGCCACGCTCCGCCCCCACTGGGCCGCAGACAGCAGCGTGGAGCTGCGGAGCGCACGGAGCCTTGCCCTGCAGAGCTCTCTGCTGGGAGACAGGCAGGCTGTGGCCGCCAGCAGGACCCCTCAGTGTGCTGTGCGCAGGCCGCTCCCCGGGGGGGCCGAAGACGGGGCTCCGGGCAGCCTGCTCACCTCTCCTGTTGAGCCCAAGTGTCTGCTCCTGATGGGGACTCATCTGCCGGAGGCCCCAGGCCTGCTCGGAGGGCCTCGGCAGCTGGCCAGGGTCACATCATAACCTCTCCCTGGGCTCCTGCCACAGCTCAGCTCGTAAATACGACCACTCATCGTGACGCTTTCCTGCACATGTCACGCGGGAGTGAGCTGAAGCCCAAGCTGAGACAGAAAGAAAGCACAGTGGAGGCCCTGGGAACAAAGACACGGGGACAGGGAGAGATAGAGCGGCTGGGTGTGGTCACGGCGGACTCTGAACCTGGTTCCGGACACCCTCTCTCCCCTGGGAAGAAACATAGTGTTCGGGTCCCGACACCTGGGCATGAGTCACACAGTCATCGCTTCCCAGCCCGGGCCGTGAACGAGTCACCGGACTTCTGCACCTCCCTTTCCTCACGGCAAGGTCAAGGGTGGCACATTGTATCCCAAGGACTGAGTCACTGGATGGGGACCAAACAGGGTAGTGTCCGTGCTCGGTGCTTTCAAAACAGAAAAGTTAGCTCAGTGGTTCCAGCCCCTGCCTCACAAACACAAGGTCCTGAGTTCGATCCCTGGTCACCACATACCACAGTGCCAGGCGTGGTGGCTCACGCCTGTCATCCCAACACTCAGGAGGCAGAGGCAGGAGGATTGCTGAGTTCCAGGCCTGCCTGGGCTCCATAGTGAGCTGAGGGCCAGCCTGAACTACAAAGTGAGACCCTGTCTCAAAAAAAAAACAAAACTGAAAAGTGTCTTAATAAACACTAGTTGTCCGTGTTTGATGGAAACAGCCACTGGACGTGCACATGCCGGCGCAGACGGGCTGGCCTGGGGCAGACGCTGTGGAGCTGAGTGGCGCGTTCTCCTCCTCCTCCTCGGACCTCCCCATCGTGCCTGCCCATGGTGCTCTTGCCTGGCCCCGGTCCTCCACACCGGCGCTGCGCCTCCACGCGGTGCGGCCTAGAGAATGTGCCACCGTGTAGCCCAGGGACTCAGCCTGAGGGGCAGCGGGGTCACAGTAGGAGGGAATGAGGCCGCCCGGGACCCTCCAGCAGTGAGGAGCACAGAGCCGCAGGCGCGGCGCAGTCCAGGACTCCACCAGCCTCCTGAACAGTTCTTCAGATGCAGCCTCGGAAGAAGCCCCGCCCCCAGCTTCCAGGCTCTGCTCACGGCCATGAAGCCCAGAGCACTGCACTCCTAGGAACAAGGCATTTTTCTTATTTGTCTGCTCTGTGAAAGAGGAAATGACAGAGCCATGTACAAAATGACAATGTATATGCATCAAGGACGGAACTGAGCAAGTTGACCGTGTGAACCATACCCGCCATTATCAGGAAAGTGTGCAGAGAACTTCCCAGACGCAGGGCAGTTTGATGCTGTGCTCTGCACTTTCCAGCTCTGTCTCGCCCAACTCCTCCTCAATCCAGGACAGAAATGCACCAGGGAAGGGCGTCCAAAGGGCAGGGCTTAGCTGGGCATCGTGGCACACGCGTAGCAATCCAGCGTTCTAGTAGGCTGAAGCCAGAGGGTCACAAGTTTGGCTCACTCTGGGCAATTTAGAAACTTAGAGAGCTGGAAACGTAGCTGAGTGCAGAGGCCCTGGGCAGGTTCGATCTCTGTCAGAGTCAGTGCTGTGAGTCTCTCCTCCTCCTCGCCCCACTCTAGGCCGCTGCTTCCCCAGGGTATTAGGCAGTACGATAGTGATAGGAAGACCCAAAGTCATGCCAGGTTTAGGCCCTACTGCGTGTCCAGTCTGGTGCTGAAATCGAGACAGCTCGGTGCCCACAGACCTATCAGCAGCCAGTCACAGACATCTTTAGGGCCTGGTTATGCTGGCAGCCGAAACCAGCCACGGCCTCCAGGAGTGTATGATCCAAGTTGTGCTACTGTAGAGCACCATCATCAGAGTGAGTGTGTGCACACGTATGCACATGGGCACATGGATTGCATCAGTGGAAGTTTACTTGGTTTCAGGCCTGTAAGGGCTACGCGCACTGTTGTGGGAAAGGCAGCCTGTCACGCCTGCCCGTGTGAGAACTCTCCAGCAGAATGGGGCAGTGGGTGGAAGAAGAAGAAGCCCTCCAGAACAGTTCAGCTTGGTTCTGAAGGCTTGCTGTCTTTGGGCAAGAGACTTGGCCTCTGTGAAGAGAACTGTGGGTAACATTCTGGAACTTTTCCGTGCCAGACATTTGAACACGTTAGTCACGTGTCCATCCATTAGATTGTTGGGCGAGGGCTGAGTAAGTGCATCAGCCCAGACTGTGTACAGCAGTGAACAGCACAGTCCAGCCTCTTATGAGACAGATGTTAACAGTGCTGGGGACACAGAGAGTAAACCCGCTCAGAGCTAAGCATCGTCAAATATTAACTCACTCTAAACAGTGTACTAAGCCTCATGTACAGGACCAATGTGTTATGATCAGTGTCGCAAAGCAGAAGAGTAAGAGGGCAAGAGTTTATCCTGGTGGGTCACTAAGTAGCTAGGCCAAAAATCCACATAGGACATCTTGAGGAAAAATACCAGCTGCAGTACAGAACTGAAACATGAGTAAGGGTTAGCTGTGTAGTCTCATTAAGACAGGAAAGAAGAAGAAACTGGGAAAGCGTATAACAATTTCTGAGAACCAGAGGGTCTGAGTTGTTTATGTTCCTATGATAAAATACATAGAGTGGGTACTTGATGCACAGGGAGGGTTAATTACGTCAATACAGACATGACAAGTGGGTTAGCACATATGAAGAGGGGGCACACTGCAACATGGTACTGACGAGGCATCCACTGGGCAGAATACATGAGAAAGAGCACAGTGATGTATGAAAGGGAAGTCAAATGGCCAGAGAGGGAGAGACAGTGTGCTGAGGAAGGTGACTCACATCAGGATGACCTGCTAGTCTGGTACACACGCCAGGGCTGCACCTAACCCTCACCTAACCCAACCCTAGCCCTAACCCTAAACCGAAACCTAAACCTAATCCTAATCCTAACACTAATCCTAAACCTAATCCTAACCCTAAACCTAACCCTCACCTAACACAAGCCTAGCCCTAGTCCTAACCCTAATCCTAACCCTAATCTTAACCCTAATCCTAACCCTATTCCTAACCCTAATCCTAACCCTAATTGTAACCCTGACCCTAATCCTAACACTAATCCTAACCCTAATCCTAGTCCTAACACTAATCCTAACCCTAATCCTAATCCTAATATTAACCCTACCCCTAACCTAATCCTAAACTAATCCTAATAATAACCTAACCCTAATCCTAACCCTAACCCAACCCTAACCCTAACCCTAGCCCTAATCCTAATCCTAACCGAGACCTCCAAGCGTGCAGCCCTAACTTCATTACCTCCTGGCAAATCTCCACCACTTCGGTGTTCTATCACCTCTCAGCTGGGGCCAAGCTTACAGCATGGGAATCTCTGGGGCTGCGTCAAATCCAAACCGTAGCACACAGTATTTTATGGATCTGTTTGTCAGCCTCCAGGTTTTCTAACTCCAAACCTGGTGTTCTTTCCAGAGGATTCATTGATGGGCCTAGTCTAGAGTAAGTTCATCAAGAGAGTCTGAATCAGTGTATCCTGTTGAGATGAGTATAGTATGTATGGGGTCCCCACGTGGTCTGGACAGATGGCTCCAACGGACCCTCCAGGACTCAGTGACAGCCTGATGACGTCCAGACTGGGAGGCCTGGCTCTGTCCTGTCTCTGGCTCCCTGTGGGTCTAGGGGAAGTGTGAGGCTCTCCTGCCTTGGCCACAGTGGAGGGGCCTGTGGAACGTTCTGTGCCCAGCTGCCTTCCAAAGAACTGCTCCGAACCGCCAGGGAGAGAGCCGGGATGGGTTTTCACGCTAAGCTTCCATCTGACCCGGACCAGAGGGTCTCCCAGGGCCTTTCCGACGTGGGGGTCCTCCGGTCCGCAGAATCCCCATGTCCTGAGCGGGGAGGTCTGACGGGAGTGAGAAGCAGGGAGGTGGTAGCCCAGAAGGCTGAGCCCTGCAGGGACCCACTGCTCTGCTCGTCAGGGTCTCTGTAGAAATAGGAACTTTTTTGTGTGTGACTGATCTGTGCGGCATTTGGAAAGCACCCCCGGGACAGCCTGTTCCTCCCCTTAGCAGTATTAAAATAAACACGCACAAGGGCATCAGCAACTGCTCCTCGGAGTGCAGAGACCAGGGGCCTTGAGAGCCTGAGGCCCAGGGAAGGCAGAGGAAGTGTCCTTAGAGGCACAGGAATGAACAGGGGGAAAGGACAGGGCGTTGCTAAGAGACAGTGTCAAACTGGGCCACGGGATTAACAGCCAGTATCAAAGCAGGCGCAGTCTGTCCCGAGGGTCAAGCCTTTCGTAAGCACGAGCCGAGGCCAGGATTGTCTGAGCAGTTCTGTTCCAGATCAGACGGAAAAGGCTGCTGCCGGCCTGGGGAATGTAAATATTAGTAAGATGTAAGAGATTTTAAAAACAGTGCTATGCTCCAGCTCGGAGAGTCTTTATTGGAGACCTCTGGTGGTCTTCGCAGGCTAATGAGCCCTGGAGATTGCGGAGAGGCCCACTGACCCTGCAGCCCAGGCTGACATTAACTTGCAACCTTGTGTTTAGAGGGGTCAAGCATTTTCCAAGACATATTTGGGAAACCCTGGTGTATGAAGCGGCCATTAAAATTTCTACTATTACTGTGTTAATTGTTTTACATAAATTATGTCATTTAGTCTAAACAGTGACCTTACGAGTTACTTTTCCCTCTCGGCAGAAGCGGACGAACTAAAGCACTAATAGGTTATGTTTCTTACAGACCACAGTTCAGCCTGCAGGGAATGGAAAGAACTTGGGCTGGGATCTTGCACCCCCATTTCTGGATGGCATTTAGGGCAGGCTAATTAGCCTCTGCGCCTCCCCTTCCGCGCTGCTAAAGTTAGAGACAGTAAATACATGGCAGATGCCCTATAGAGATCGTCATCATCGCCATCTTGTATTTAAGTTGGAAAAGTAAGTTTATAGTAGTGTCCAGCCGAGCAGATACTGAGGTAAAAGCAGATGACACAGGCGGTAGGGTTAGAAGTGCGGGGCCCCAGGCAGAGGAGCGCGCCGGGGAGCAGCGCCCTCGCTGTGCTGCAGGACGCAGCTGCGCTCTGGTCAGTCCCCCGCGGACAGCGGGCGCCGTGTTCGGCCGCTCCGGGCCCACAAGGCGGGTCCCTCCGCGCCTGGAGGAGGAGTGTCTCCGTCGGACCCGCAGCTTCCCAAGCCGAGGCCGGAGACGCTGGGGTCTGTCACGGCTCGGGGACGCGCGCCCCGTAGGAGCTTGCCGCGGATGCTGGTTACCGGCCTCTTCGAGGTGGGGCGGCGTTCCTGGCCGCTGCCCCACGGGACTCGAGGCCCCCCGGGACCTGCTCGCGTCACCCCCGCGGCCGGAGCCTGTGCACCCGCGGCTCTCAGACATCCGCCTTTGAGGGTCCCGCTCTCTGAGCCTCGCGCCCAGCTCAGCAGCGGGGCAGCGAGCTGAGGGGCACGCGAGGAGTGGGCTGTGCACTGACCGTGGTGGGCACCAGCCGGGCCCAGGTTCAGATCCCGCTGCCGAGAGGACAGGGCTGGGCGCCCAGGAGAACGTCGGGAGAATGCCCACCCGGAGCCAGTGTCTGTGCCGGCGCTGCATGCCACACTCGAGTGGAGCCAGGCCGGGAAGCCAAATCCTCAGCTTCGTTTTCATAATTGTTTTCAAAACGAAAGTAAATGAAGACGACTGTCACCTGGGCGCTGGCCCCACCTCCCTTTTCTGGCATGACAGGCAGGTGAGTGGACACCCTCGGCTGGCTGTACGTCGGCCTTGATTTGATGGCAAACAGTCCCGAGACTCAGTGCAAGAGTTTTCATTTTTCATGCCGGCCTTCCTTCCTTCAGCAGAAAAAAGGCCTTGCTTGACCGCTGCATAAACAAGCCTGCAATCCTAAGTCTTCCCTGGAATATCTCACCCTTGGAAATCAAATTCTCCGTTAAAAGACCGTCGTAGTGAAATCCACACTGAAAATAAACCCAGGGCCGCCTCTTTCTCACTGTGACCAGAGTCAGTTTTCAGAGGGGGCTTCTTTGCGTGAATCTCATTGTAAGCAGCAGCCCGTTTCCTGGGCCCCTGAGGGCTGCGTAAGGGCCCTCGCCCCAGCGCTGACCCGGTCTCGGCGGCAGAGGCCCAGCACACGCCGCGGCTGCCGCCCTCGCTTCGTCCGGTCCGGCTGGTCCCAGCTGGCTGCGTGGCACCGTGCGCGAGCTCAGTGGGCCTCACGGCAGCGATGCCAAGAAGGGAGCCTGGCATGTCCCCGCGCTCTGCGCTCTGCCGCCAGGCTTTGGAAGGACACTGGATAACGGGGTGCTGTGCTGGCCGCGGTTAGGGGGCTGCCCTGGCATCGGGTCCCGGGGCGTGGCCGGGAAGGGCGGGCCGGAGCCATCCGCGGACGCCAGCGCCAGGGCAGGAGGCTCTTTTAGGTCTTTGGTTCCCGAAGGTGCCTCAGGGACACGCAGCGCCCTGGAGAAGTGACGTCACCCCGGCCTCGGCCGCGGCCCCGGCGGGGTCTCTGAAGAGGTGGGCCAGGGGCGGGTCCTGCAAAGCGAGTGTTGCAGCCAGCAGGCCGCACGCCTCCCAGGGCCTCTGCACCGAACCGCGCCCACCACCCTTTTCTAGTTTATATTTTTTGAGACAGGGTCTTGCTCAACTGCTGAGTTAGGGACTTGCTGAGTTGCTAACCCGTACGCGGAGTGGAGTGGGCCACTTCGGTTTGCCCAGATCTCCACTCGGGGCGACCTTGAGGACGCTGAAGGAGGCACAGGAGCTGGAGAACGGGGTTCGATCTGGCTGACCCTCCGCAGGGTGCTTCGGAGATCCGGTCCGGTCCGAGTAAGGCACACGGGATTCGGGGCAGGGCCCTCTGGGCCGGTGCTCAGCAGTGCGGCCTCCGGCCCAGCCTCTCCCGACCCTGGCGGGCTGGAGCCAGGGCCCCTTGGGCACGTGGAGCCCTGCAAACCCCGCGAAGGCCCCGCAGCCCTGCGCCGCGCCTCCTGCCCGCTCCCTGCCCACTCCTCGGAGGGGGCTCTTTGCAGCGAGGCCCACGGGCCCAGGAGGGAGCCGGCCTCTGGAGAGCAGCCAGTGATGCCCGGGGGGCGGGGGCCGCCCCGAGGTGTGGGGCTCCGCCCGTGGCTCCACCTGGCAGCTCTGCGGCCCTAGGCCAGCACCCTCCTGTCGCCCGGGAAAGATCCCGATAGGGCCGCAGGGGAGAGGCGCCCCGTGTCCTAGAGACGCCGCAGGGACAGAGGGGCACCTGGCCTCCTGGCAGGCAGTGGGGAGGCTGGCGTCACGCGCCGCAGAAGGCAGGCCGGGCCCAGCCGTGAGGAGTGTGGGCAGCGAGGAGGGCCCAGGGCCAGCGAGAGCCCTCCCTCGGGACAGCGAGGGGCGTGCGCCGGGGCGGCTGGGGCGGGGCCAGGAGTCCGTGCACGGACCTGCGCTCGGCGCCCGCTGCGGCTGGGAGAGGGACCTCCGGGCGTAGTGACCGGGTCTGCCTGCGGCTGTTTCTTATTCAAACCCTGGCCGCAGCCGCGCAGTCGGCGCCGATGCACCCCGGAGGCATCGGTGGTGCTTTCAGCATCGGCCCTGCGGCCACGGTCCAAATTCCCGTTCCCTTGTCCGGGCTGTTCCCGGGGCTCCCTCCCAGCGCCCCCGCGTGCGCCCCCTCGGGACTGTCTGTGGCCTTCGGGGTGGACTTAGGGACGATGTGGGTGACCCGGACCCGGCGTCACAGACCCACAGCCGCGCTCCGCCCTTGCTGGAGTTTGTTCCCTGTGGAGACGTGGTGGGAGGTCACACGACACCTGCTCGGGTCTCACCCGTCACGTCTGCACGCTGCCCTGGTGCAGCTCTGCTCAGGGAGCGGGAAAGGCCACGGGGCCGCCCCTTACTTGCTGTGCGGTTTGCAGAAATGAGCTCACGCTCCTGAGCCTCAGTTTCTCTCGGCTTGTTTTGAGGAGGATGAAAGAAGCTAGCGAGTGGAAGCACTGAGCCAGGGCTGGGCATGACACCCTTTCCGAACTCCTGGCTGCTGTGAGGCAGCTCACCTCGGGGGTTTTCTTCTCTGTGTGGCAATCCCCACCCAGCCTCGAGGGTGCCAGACCAGCTGTCTGAGCAGTGTCAAAAATACCCTGGGGAGGTGATTTGCTTTCAAAGAGAAATGGGCAGAAAAACAGCCAGCAGACAGACAGCAGTGTGCCCGGTCCTGGCCAGGACAAATGAGACTTGGCGGCAGCGACAGCGAGATGTGCCACCCCTGGAGCGTGCGTCTCTGCGGGACTCACAGGCTCGGGTCTGCACCCGGCTCCATGCTCCGGGGACCGTCAGCGGGCCGCCCTTGGCACCTGTGCTGGCGTGTCTTAAAACGAGTTGCTGGAAATGGCCTCGCTCCTTCTGCCCATGAAGTTTGTTTTCTCTAACTCTCTGGAGAGGCTGGGCAGAGGGGTGGCTGCCCGAGGAAAGTGTGCAGGGCACGGAGCAGCTGCTGCCGAGCCTTCATCAAGCGAAGCAGCCGCTGCCGGGGTCCTGGCCGCTGGCCTGTGAGCTGCGGTCCAGAGCTGCCCACCACGACGGACACTCCTGTCTCCACTGTCCTTTGGAAGAGAGTGAGCGGCTCCCTTTCACTGCGCAGCCGCAGGGAGGGCAGCTCAGGATTCCGCGGGGCAGAGCCCCCAGGGCAACGCTCCCCGACACCCCTACACAGCGCCCTTCTCCGGGCCCTGGCTAATTGTTGCTTGTTTTCTCAACTGTTAATTACCTTGGCGGCCTTTGTGAATCATCTGTCTTGCTTCCCCAGAGTGGGCCCTGCGCAGACCACCTCTCCAGGTCCCGCCCCCTGGACGGAGGCACGCTTGCGACCCCCACTGGACCGCTGAGCAAACCAAGCCGTAGTCAGGCCCCCGGACGCGTTGGCGGTGGAGCCAAGATTACCCTCCCCAGCACGGGGCTGGCGGCCTCCAGCCGGGTGTGGCTGCTGAGCCCCTCCTTGGCCCAGCACAGACGCCTCCTGGGTCCGCAAGTCCTAGTACCAGTCACGGCCGTGGACCCGAAACAGCCGGACCAAAGTGCTTCAGATCTGGGGGTTGAATAGTTGGTAACATTTGCTTAGATACCACTGGCTGAGTGTTGCTGATCGAAGTATTGGAGGGGCTCAGATGCGCCTGGCAAGAATACTCCCCGGTACCAAGGGAAAAATAGTTTGGAGTTTGTGGTTTGCTTTTTAAAAAACAGGAACATAAAAGTATTCCATTAGTGATGTTTATATCACTTATAGTATAAATGATATTGGTTATATACTAGGTAAATAAAATTTATTTAAATTATTTCTTTTTCACTTTTAAAAACATACCTACTGAAATTATGTTGCGGCTCGTCATGTTTCCATTGGACAGCACAGATCGACAGCGTTAATCTCTTCTTCACGTATGTGTCATTTGGCCTGTAACAGTGTATTTATTAAAAACAATAAAATCCAGACACTCGTCCAATTTGGAATTCCCTCTAGTGCTTTCTAAAGTTCACTTTTTATGAGACAGAAGCTTTCTCCAGGTTCGTGCCCACAGTTGGCGGGGGGGGGGGGGAGCCCTGTATACCCGCTCGCACAGGGCGCTCAGCCTGGGGGTTGCTGGTGACTGGCACAGCTGGCTCTGTGCCCACCCGGGAACAGCTGGGCAGGTCGAACCCCGCTGACCCCGAAGGACCGAAGCCAGGGAACAGTAGTGCGCAAATCAAAGCAGATTCTTTGACACGGAAGAGAATTATACTGAGCACACAGGACAAGTCACAGCGCCTTTCTGGGTGCCGTTGGCTTCTCTGTAGAATAAATTTGCAAAGTTCTGACAGTCTTGGTTACACGTAAAGGTGGACGTTGGTGCCAAAGCTCCAAGTTATTTGACAGATTCGACGGAAATATTAACAGCAGATAGAAGTCGTTCCGTGGGTGGCATATGGGAACGAACCCCTTGGCGCCTGAGCGACTTTGTGGCAGGAGCTACCCCACCGCCAGGAGCAGGCCGCAGGCAGCAGCCACTGAATGCCGGTCTCAGGACGAGGGCTGTTCTCGACGTCCCAGCACCGGGGGATGTTGCTGCTACCAATGCATTGAGCATTAACCGGAGCACCAGCGTGAGCGCAGTCCTGGCCCACTAGCCAAGCTGTCCCGGCCCTGAGCTCTGGCGAACGGCATGTCCCGAGCGGTCCCTGTCAGAGAAACTGAAAATGCCTTCGGTTCAAAACAAAAATCTCTCTTTTTGTCTACTAGAAAAGATACTTGTTGGTTTGTGTGCAGTAAAATGTGCTCCCTCTTCCTGGTACCGAAGCCCCAATTTTTATTTCAAGCCTTAAGCTGCGCTACCATCAGCCCCTCCTGCTGGCTCTGTCCGAGGCCGGAGCCTCTGTGTCACTTGTCCTGGGAGTCGGGTTTGCTTGCATTTCATTTAAACTGAGAAAACTGTACTTTGGGACTTGAAGCAAAATTAGAGCAGAAAATGCAGACACTGAAAGGGTCTTGAAGTAATTTGAAGCCAATTTACCCCAATCCTGAGGACTCAGTGAATATGCCGGATATACATATATCCATCCCTCTCAAAGAGATAACTTTGAACTTACGAACTCACATCAGTTATTCACTCTTCCCTTTATTTCTGGGAAGGCAGTGCATGACTTTACTCTATTATTGTCTCTTGGCTGCTTGGTTTCACTAAGACAAAAAGGTGAAACCCCAACTCCTCAGCTCCACTGTTCGGTCTCCTCTCAACTGCAGGGGCAGAGAAAACTAGTCTTTGTTACGCGTGCCTGGAGCGTTGGGGAAGTAGAGGCAGGTTTCTTGGCTAGAAGAGCTCCTGGGGGGACAGGGCTGGGCAGGGGCTGTCTGGGGAGGGAGCCCGGGCAGCATGGCGTTGGCATTCCTGTGTCCGGCTGGTCTCCACCGCCTCCCTCTACTGTGCCTCCTGGAAGCCAGGACAGAGGGCTCAGTGGTGGCTTCGCCTCCACAGCGTTCCAGAGGGGTCTTTCAGGGGTGCAGTGAGCGGGGCTTGGGGGTCGTGTTTGCATCAGTCCTCATGAAACAGATTTTCTGATTTGGCACAAATGGACGCTCCATACAATTCATCAAAACTTACTTCCCCAGTCTTCTGGGGATGAAGTTCAGTGCAGGTATCTTTAGAAGTGGTGCACGGCGGCTGGAGGACGTGCTTTTCCGTGCCAGGAGCTTTCCTGTTTGATTAATCTGTAAATGACACATTTCTGCTCTGCGCATTTTAAATCCGAGCCAGCTGGTACCTTGCCTTCCTGGCACCCAGAGCGAGCCTGCATGTCTGGCTTTGCAGGTGAGGGTGACTCACGGATGAGAGCAGAACACACACAGAGGCCCTGCCCGGCCGCGGAGCCCTGAGGAGCGCGCAGCCGGCCTGGGGCTGCCGCGGGGACCACCGTCCGTCAGACAGCGAGTGCCCCTCCTCCCCGGAGTCCTGGCAGCTGTCAGAGATTGCAGTGTCTACCTCAAGATGTACTTTAAAGGGCTCTGTCCGTTCACACAGTAAAAGGAGCTGGTGCTTTTCGCAATAAAATGTTAAGTTAAAATTTTCTGCACTAATTCTGATGTTTCTCCTACCCTGCAAGCTATGAGAAGTTCTGTTCTAAGCCAGGTTCTACATCTTTGCCTTGATACTCTGAGTATCAAATAATTGCTTGTCTTTGTCTCACGTTGAAAGAAGAAGTCATTTGGTCTCAAGGGCACGAGACGTGTCTCTGCACAGTCAGGCACGGGGCTGAGGGTGGAGCCCTTGCCACTGCCCTGCCTCGGGCTCTCCCCGCCGCGGCTCCTCCCAGGCCATCTCGCTGATGCCCACTCCTCGGCGGGCGCAGGACCCCGCCCGGGCGGCTTCAGTCCTCACAGCCTTACCATCAGGTGAGTTCAGTGGCGCCCAGTGGACATGTGGTAGCAGGAAGGAGCCTGTGCAGCGATGTCCGTAGTCCAGGTGCAGGATCCCGGCACAGAACTCACTGGAAATAGATCCTGGACGCGCCTCGGAGCCAAGGCAGGATTTGCCTCAAAACACAGCGAACTCTGGTCTTGCGGTTAACGCTTACAGCCCTCACCCAGGCTTTGGTGGCCTCTGCCCAGTGGACCCTCCCTGCCCAATGCTGCTTTGTGCACAGGCCGTGGCAACTGGGCCTGTGCGTCCCTCAGGAGCCCCTCCTCAGTGGCTCCCACACCGTCAGGGCTGATTTCCCAGGCCTCTGTGGGGCCCACAGTTGGTCAGAGAAGGCTGTGCAGCCCCTGTCCTGAATGTACTTATTTAGATAGTGATACTAGGGACTGAACCCTGAGCCTCTGCCTTTTTCATGAGATCAGGTCTTGCTCAGTTTCTCAGTTGCCCGGGTTGGGGTGCGTCTTGCCTCAGCCTCCTAGAGCTCTGGAATTAGTGTGTCCCGCCAGCCCCTCACCCTTCAGACACGTGCTTTGCCCAAACCCAGCGGCCACGGCAGCGGGCACGCGGCAGTCCTGGGGAAGGCCCGTGGGGCAGGAGCTGAGGCCTGGCCAGCGCCGTCCTGGGCTCGCGGCCACGCGTCCATGGAGCGCTTCCTGCTGCGGAGCCAGCAGCGGTCGGCTGGGCACCTTGAGCCCGGGGCTCCCAGCAGACGCTGGGACACAGGCGAGGCGACCTCAGATGCACCGTGTCTCGGCAGAAGCCTCGTGCACATCGGGTCCGAAAGGCGAGAGAGTTACCTTTGTCCATCCACTGTCAGTTGAAAAGTCACACTTTTAATACTCATGCTCCTAAGCTGCTCCCCGGATTCCTTCCTCTCATTCAGTCAGCATCCCTGCCGGGACCACGGTAGACTCCAAAGCCCCCGCTCCCCGGCAAGCTTGTCTTTACGTTTTCACACTTGATCGTTCATGTGCAGATGGCTTCTCAGGTGGCTCTGTAATTTTTATTCATTTAGCAAATAAGCCCCCAATTCCCTTCGAGAGAAGTTCGTATTTGCTTCCGTTTTTATTTTCCGTTAGTGCATGTCGGCCTTATACGATGTCTGCGCTCCTTTTGCGGGGTTGGTGCGTCCACAGGGCGCGTCTCGCTGCCTTTCCCTCCCTGCTTCCCGCTTTCTGCTTCCTCTGGTCCCTTCTCATTTGCCAAAGATCTACTTCCCGACCAGGGGAACAGGTACGTTTTCTTTTGCTCTTTGTTTATATTTTGGGTGTCTCATACAAGGAACATCCTGTGATACTGAGTTTGTGTGACTCATTTGCTTCCCGTAACATAACGTCTCAGGTGCGTCTGTTTTCCTACAGATGCCCCACGTTTCCTCTTGACCGCAGAGCGGTCTCCATGCCATATAAATACCACATTTCTTAGCCATCTGTTGGAGGGCATAGAGGCTGTATCCAAGATTTAGCCATTTGAATTATGCTGCTATAAACATAAGTATCCATATATCACTGTAAAACAACGTCTGAGTCTTGGAGAAAGGCCTAGAAGAATAGCTGTGTCGCGTGAAATCTCTATTTTCAGGTTTTTGTGAAATGTCCATACTGATCACCATAGTGGTTGTACTAGTTTACAATCCCACAAACAATGCAGAAAGATCCCTCCGCCCCCCTCAAGCTTTGCCAGCTTTTATTTGACTTCTTGATGACAGCATTCTTTCTGAAACGAGATGAAACCTCAGTATTACTTTAATTTGCATTTTTCTAATAACCAGAGATGCCGAACATTTTTTCATGTATTTCTTGGGCATTTGTGCCTCCTCTCAGAAGTGCCTGTTCGTTCCTGCTCCTGTGTCAAGCAGTTGAATGTGCCTGGAATGTTTCTGCTCCACTGACCTACACTGATTTTATACTTTTCTTCGGTTTGTTCTCATACCAGTGCTGCGCTGCTTTTCTCCAGTAGCTGTATAGAGAACTTGAAATTTGGGATGCCTTCTGGTTTTCTCTTGTTATATAGGATTGCTGGGTCTTTTCTGATTCCATATAAATTTTAGGATTGCTTTTTCTAGATCTGTCAGAAATGCTGTTGGTATTTGGATTGGGATTGGTTACATCTATATATCAGTTTTGGAAATACAGTCATTTTGATTATATTGGTTCTGCCTATCCATGTATAGGGAAAATCTTTCCATTCTCTGATATGTTTTATTTTCTCAATTTCCTTTTTTAGAGTGACACAATTTTCATTATAAAAGTCTTTTACTTCCTTAGTTAGTTTAGTACCTAAGTATTTGATTTTTGTATACTATTCTAAGTAGTACTGTTTTCCTAATTTATTATTCAAAGGGTTCATTAGTAATAGGAATGCTTTTTATTTTTATGTTTATTTTGTATTCTTTTACACTGCTAAACTTGGTGATCAGTCTAGGAATCTTTCAGTGAAGTTTTGGGATCTTGTAGGATCACATCATCTGCAAATGACGATTTTATTTAGATAGGTTCTCACTTTGTAGTTCCGGCTGGCCCTGAGCTCACTGTGTAGCCCAGGCAAGCCTGGAACTCAGCAATCCTCCTGCCTCTGCTTCCTGAGTGCTGGGATGACAGGCATGAGCCACCATGCCCGGCACTGTGGTATGGGGTACTGATTGCTGGTGGGTGTGAGTCACCAACCCCGGTGTTGTTCTAACCAGGAATCAAACCAGGGACCTTGAGCTTCCTAGGCAGGCACCGGAACCACTGAGCTAAGTCTCCTGCCCAAATGATGATATTTTGATGTTGTCCTTCCCTCTTCTTTCTTTTTCTTGTCTGACTGCTCTGCCTAATGTTTCAAGGACTATGTTGAGCAAGAGTGGCAGCAATAGACATTCCTATCTTATTCTTGATGTTACAGGGAAAGCTTTCAGTTTTCCCTACTTAATCTGATGTTAGCAGTAGTGGCCTCATAAATGATTATTATCAGACTGAAGTAAAATCCGTTTTTTTCCCTTGGTACCAGGGATCAAACTGAGGTCCTTGAGCTTGCTAGGCCCGCAAGACACTGCACCACTGAGCTGTATCTCCTTCCCACAGAGAACCTTTTATACTTTTCTTCAGGATTATTATCGTGAATGGAGGTTATTTTGTTAAAGGCGTCTTCTGCATCTGTTGAGATGATCATTTGATTTTTGTCCTTGATTTTGTTTATATCATGAATTATGTTCATTGCTTTACAAATACTGAAACATTCTTGCAGCCCTGGGATGAAGCCTCTGTCAGGGTGTGTGATCTTTTTGATGATTCCAGTATCTTGTTAAGGATTTTGCATCTGTATGTATTAGAGAAGTTGGCCTATAATTAGTTCTCTCTCCCTCCTTCCCTTCTCTCTTTCTGTCTCTCTCTCTCTCTCTTGCTCTCTCTTTTTTATGGGGAGATCCTTGTCTTGACTTAGGATCAGAATAACGCTAGCTTCCAAGAGTGATTTGAAATTGTTCCTTCCATCTCAATTGCACTAAAACTTGGACGAGTATCTGTGTAAGATCATCCCTGAAGTTCTTGTAGATGTAGCTATTAATCCTTCCTTTCTTCTGAGTTCCCCAGTTGTTTGGCATATGTTTGTGAAGCAGTTGCTAATTGTTTTCTGGGTTTCAGCAAACATCCACTGTGATTTCACCTTTTTCATTTCTAATTGCCTTAACATGTGTTTTCTTCTTTTCTGTCTCCACTTCATGAATTTCTGCTCTGATCTTTACAATTTTTTCCTTATACAAACCTGGGTTTGGATTCTTCTGGTTTTTCTAAGACCTTGAGATGCATCATTAGGTTATTTATTTGGGATTGCTCTTTTTCTGATATCTGTGTCCAGCACTACAAATTTCCTTCATAACACTGCTTTCATTGTGTCCCATGAGTTCTATTACGCTCTCCTGGCATTATAATTTAATCGTAGGAATTGTCATTTCTCCTTAATTATCTGTGTGACCTGTTGATTACTTAAGAGTATGCTGTTTAGTTTCCAGTTTCTTTTGATACTGATTTCTAGTTTCATTGCACTGTGATCTGATAATATGCATGGAAAAATTTCAATTCTCTTGTGTTTACTTAGGCCTGCTTTATTAGCTGGTAGGTGGTATATTTAGGAGAAAATACCATGTGTGGATAAAGAATGTATATTCTGTAATTGCTGGGTGGAACACTGTGTATGTATCTATTAAGTCCATTGGCTTGAAGTTTTGATTAAACTCTGATATTTATTGGTTAATTTTTGTTTAGTTGGCCTGTTTGTGATAGTGGGGTATTAAGATTCTCCCACTACGATTATCCTGATGTTTACCTCACCTTTTATGTCCATAAAGGTTTGTTCTAGGAAGTTGCTTGCACCACGGTTTGATGCATAATGTTTATAATCGCTGTCTCTCCCTGTTGGATTTTCCCATAACCGATATATAATGTCCTTTTTTTCCTCTTTTGGTCAACTTTACCTTGAAATGCACTTTGTTTGAAAATAAGATAGTTACTCCTGCTTGTTTTGGCATTTCCGTGGCATGGAAGGTCATTTTCCATCTATTTCCTCTTATGTTAAATGTGTTTTTTGCATACAGTACACGCTTGAATTTCCTTTTGTGATCTGTTCTGCTAATCTGTGTCTTTTGAATGATGAGTTGAGTTCATTTACGTTGACAATTCTGTGTGGTAGGTACTGACTTACTCCTGTCATTGTATTAATTTTCCTGTTGCTGTTTTGCTGTCTTTCCCTTCTACTTAATGGCTAGCCCTAGCGGATGTATTCACTTCATTGGACTTTTTGGCTTTGTTAGCTTCATTGTCTCTAGAGTATCCTTGAGGATTTTTTTGAGTGTTGGTTTAGTGCTCACGAACTTGTTTAGGTTTTCTTTATTGTGGAAAAGTCTTATTGTTTCAGCAGTTTTGAATGATAATTTTATAGGATGTAACAGTCTGGCTTGGAAGTTATTCTGTTTTAGAACTTGGAACACCTCATTCTGTGCTATCCTTGCCTTTAATGTTTGTGCTGAGAAATCTTGTGATTCTGATGGAATTTCTTTTATGGGTGACTTGTTGCTTTTCTCCAGCAGTCTTTAAGATTGTCTTCTTGGGGCTGGAGGGTTAGCTCAGTGGTTCTGGCGCCAGCCTCGCAAGCGCAAGGACCTGAGTTCGATCCCCGGTAACCACATATAATGTTGGGCGTGGAGACACGCCCACCAACACTCAACGCCGCATACCACAATGCCGGACGTGGTGGCTCACGCCTGTCGTCCCAGCACTCGGGAGGCAGAGACAGGAGGATTGCTGAGTTCGCAGCGGCTTGCCTGGGCACCATAGTGAGCTCAGGGCCAGCCTGAACTACAAAAAAGTGAGACCCTGTCTTAAAAAAAAAAAAGATTGTCTTCTTATTTTTCATTTCTAGTATTTTAATTACTCTGCAGCATGGAATGATTTTTCCCTGATTATGGTTACTCTGGATCCTATATGCCTCACTTACCCATATGTTAAGTTCTTTTTCCAGGTCTGAAGACTTTTCTCATATTACTTATACAAACAGGTTTTTTTAATGCCCTGTGTGCTTATCTGCTGCTTCTTCACTAATTCCGACTATTCCTATATTAGTATTCTTTGAATATCTAGGAGCAGTTGGATCCCTTTTTCATGCTCCCTTTTGTTTGTATCTCTCACTCGCTGATGATTGGCCGCAGCCCCAACACTGTCTGTACATTGGTCACTTCTGCCACCCATATTTTTTTTTTTCTTTTTGAGACAGGGTCTCGCTTTGTAGTTCAGGCTGGCCCTGAGCTCACTATGGTGCCCAGGCAAGCCGCCACGATCTCAGCAATCCTCCTGTCTCTGCCTCCCGAGTGCAGGGATGACAGGCGTGAGCCACCACGTCCAGCACCGTGGTATGTGGCCTTGATTGCTGGTGGGTGTGAGTCTCCACACCCAGCATTATATGTGGTTACCCGGGATCGAACTCAGGTCCTTGTGCTTGCGAGGCTGGCGCCGGAACCACTGAGCTAACCCTCCGGCCCCTGCCACCCATATTTTTAATCATGTTTTTGATTTCTGTTTGGACCTTTCTTATGGACTCCTATTCTTTTTTATGCTAGGTCTTCATGTTTTGTATCTTGTTTGTTAGCTTCCTTCACCGTTTCTGTGTTTTGTCTAGACTTGCTGATGATTTATTTCACTGGGGTTATCACCTGATTAATTACATCTTTTTTAAATTCACCAATCACCATACTCAACTGTTTCACCACCACTGCTCACTTCAGACCTATCTACTGTGTGGCTTATGATTTCTTCATCCTCAATGCCCCCAACTGGTTTGGGCAAGTTGGAAGCTTTGGGACACATTTTCGTTGCCTTTTCATGTTTCTGGGTTGTTTGTTATTATTTGGTCTGTGCCCCATTCTTTGGAAGCAAGTCACGGTATTGTTTATGACCCCACAGGCTCCAGTCATTGGCATAGCTGAGAGTCAGTTGCCAGCAGCACGGTGCTATCTCAGCTGAAATAGTAAATTCAGCAACAGTGAGGGCATCAAATATCTACTGGATCCTCACAAACTCTAGAAGCCACTCACAAGCAGCCTTTAATAAAAACAAAGATGACTATGGTTTTAGTAAATACAGTTTGCAGATGTGTACAGTAACTGAGACCAGGAATTTCTGCTGAATGTAGGCAGCAGTCACAGAACTCGAACATAATACTAAACTAAATGCCTTCTTCTCAGAATCACCCTCTCTGACGATTATACCCACCGACTCTGGCCCTCCACAAACAGTACAGGCCCCATGGTTTGCAGGGTCTGGATCAGGCCTTCCCGGGGATGTCAGGAGACTCTTGTTGACTGCTCACCCCTCCATGCCACCCTGCCAAGGCAGTGTCTCGCCTGGTGTTACGGTAGGTTAACACTTCAGTCCCAAAGCGAAGCTCTCCTCCACTTTCTTGATCAGGTGGGGTCTTTGCATGTCACCTCTGGGGCCCTGTGCTATGGAGAACCCAGGAACAAGGGCCACATCGGCTGGAATGAGGTCTTGGTGGCTCAGTGTAGGGCCTGGGCAGGCACTGGCATTGGCCTCAGCACGGGGAGGGGGGTTAACTCAGATGTTTCCTTGTCCGAGTTGTCTATTTATGATAATGGAGTACTGAGGTCCCCTACTATAAAGGTATTGATGTTTATCTTATCTTTTCTGTCTAGTGGTAATCATTTTGGGAAATTTGGTGTGCTATCGTTCATTACATGCATGTTTATAGTTATTACTTTCTGTTGGATTGTTTACCTAACTGATATGTAGTGACTTTTTTGCCTCTTCTGATCAGTTCTGGCTTAAAGACCAATTTCAAAATAGGATAACTACTCCTGTCTATTGTGGGGTTCCCATTGCATGGAATGTTGTTTTTCATTCTTTGATTTTTAGTCTCTTGGGTTTTTGATGGGCTATTAAATGTGTTTCTTGTACATAGCATACTGCTAGATTTTGTTTCTTGATCCATTCTGCCAATTTGTGCCTTTTGATGGAGGAATTGAGACATTCATACTGAGCATTATTACTCAAAGACATTGACTTATTTTTGTTGTCACACTGGTTCCCATCGTGGATTCTGTCTCCTTCTGTTTTAGTGCTCCTCCTACCTGATATATCATTCTCTTGCCCTCCTGGCACTGTTGGCATCATTTTCTCTTTCTAGGATGTTCTTTTTTTTTTTGAGACAGGGTCTCGCTTTGTAGTTCAGGCTGGCTCTGAGCTCACTATGTAGCCCAGGCAAGCCTCAAACTCAGCAATCCCCCTGTCTCTGCCTCCCGAGTGCTGGGATGACAGGCATGAGCCACCACGCCCGGCTAGGATGTTCTTGATAATTATTTGGAGTTCTGGTTGGGTCATCACATATTTCTCTCAGTGCTCGTTATAATGGAAATATTATTCTCCATCCAGTTTGAAAGACAGTTTTGAAAGATAGTCTAATTTGGAATTTGTTTTCATTTAAAACTTGAAACACACACACACATTTTGAAACATTTCACTCCAAGCTCTCCTGGCCTTTAAGGTTTGAGACATTTTTATTTTTGCAAAAGTTTACCACTTGAAGTGCAGACCAGACACACTAGGCGCATGGCAGTGAGCTTTGCCTTTGTGGAAGACAATACTCAGGGCCTTGTTCCATAAAAATGATGCGACCCCCCCAAAATAATAAGCCCGGGGCACATTACTCTTGGCTTGAAAATATTAAGCACTATGTGGTTCTCTGTATTCCACACCTTTTTTCGCTTGTATCACCCACCACCTCTGCCAGCTTCCTCCAGTGTCTTCGCCAAGCAGTCTCACGGTTCTCTTCTCTGTCCCTCGGGGTGGTGTAGACAGGGAGCGCTCCTCTTTGTACTTTCCAGGTGGCTTCTTCTAGGCACCTCATGCTTCAAGGTCAGAAGTTGTTTGATTTATTCTTATAGTTTCACACTTGTTTTCTTGTAAAAATAATACATCCCCATTGTCAAAGAGATAAACTCCGAAGGATCCCAGTATAGACAATAGATTCAAAATCACACCTTTTCCCTATGGTTAATGCTTTTAAGTGTACATCTCTTGAGATTTTTAATGTTAATTTTTTCCTTCTGTGAGTATATACATAAGCACTAAAAATATCTATGAATAAGGTAATTTAATAATGTTCTAGAACTTTGTAAAAGCATCTCTCATACATTATGGAACTATTTGGATAATAGCAATAATCTGCATTTACTGAGTTATTTAGGTGCCAAATTATCTCAAATGATTCTCAAGGGAGTAGGATGAGGCAGATAATATGAATGTCCCCATTTCACAAATGACAGGGTAGTCTCAGAGATTTTAAGTGACTTCCCTGGTACCATCCAGCTAGTAAGAGTTGAAGTAGAATTTGATCTCCAGCAGTTGGACTTTAGAATCTAAGTTCTTAGTGCCAGTCTACGTCAGAGTCTAGAAACCTACCTTACCCGTCACATTAGTGAATAAGGTATGACTTTGAAATATGGTAAATGTCTTATCATGGCAAAAGACACATTCCCATTAACTCCCTCAAAATACACCTTGGATTCGAACACACTGACCGCATCACTCTGGCCACGTTCTACGGCAGCTCTGGGACCCCTCTCTGAGCGTCTCCAGTGGTCCTACCGCACTTGCCTCAGTGTCCTGAACCAACTCAAAACCTTTCCCCTCGTGGTCATTCTGCCTGTGGAGAAAGCTGGAAGTCACGCAGAGCCGGATCTGGCTCCGAGGGGATGAGGACCCGCCTGGCTGTTTCTGCGCGCCTGCCTCTGCGCTGGGCACGAGCAGCGCTCACTGTGTGTCCTTATCACACCTCTCAGGGTCCTCAAGAAGGGAGACTTCAAACCTGCTTCGGAAAGTGGAAGCATGGTGTGATACATGTATTCACAGGCAAGGGAGGTGGGTGGCAGTATATCTTTTACGATAAGGATTTTGTTTAATTTAAGCATCCATCGTGTATCGTGACTGCCCCTGGCGCGGCCCCGACTCCCTCCCAGCCCCCTTCTGCCCTGGACCGAGAGCCTGCCCCTGCCCCGGGAGTGTCCCGCCCATGAGCTCTGGCCTGGGCGCGCTTCCCACGCTCCCTGGGCCCGCTCCTTCGGGAATCTGCACACTTCTCTCAGAAGGGGCTCCTTCTCTCAAGGTGGGTTTTGACCCTGATAAAGGGAACCCAGGGAAGTGGACTTTGTACAGTAGGGAGTCCTAGTCCCGGGGTCTGATTGCTGTTCCTTTGAAACAGGTAAACTTAAAGAAGAATGATTTCTTTTTTTATCCTCTTGCTCTAACTTGGCTTTTGCTCATTCCTCGCCCGATTCGCCGTCTCCTGACCTTTCCTAGCAGTGCCTTGGGTGTGGCCCCGCAGCCCTTAAATTCTTCTCCAGAGAAAGAGAGAAAGGGAAGCATCATTCGCTGTTGGCCGGCGCACAGGGAGGACGGTGGGGACTGAGGACACCAGAGGTGAAGCCGGGCTGGGTGTGCGCGGAGGACGCGGGCTAATGGGCCTCCGGGCTCTGCCCTGCTCAGGACCGCGGGCCGCGCCCAGCTCCCGCCCAGGCCCTGCCCTGTGAGAGGCTCTGTCTGACCCGCGCCGTCACCCTAGAGGATGCAGCCTGAGGCTGCGGGGGCAGCGGCCATTCTGTGCTTCCTCTCGTGGGGGGAAGCTAATCGTCTTAGCCGCTGCAAGGCTTGGGCACAGGGGACTGTGCGGCTGGCTCGGTGCCAGGGAACTCCAGGCTCGTCACGAGCACCTTGTCTTTCCTGTGGTAAGTGGAAGTTAAGCTGCAGCCTCTGAGCGGTCACAGCTCTGCTGAACTCCGTTTCTGCGACGTACCGGCAATGCTCTTACAGTAGCACCAGGCACGCAGCGCGCACCACTGACCAGGCGCGTGTGGCCGTGTCCGCTAAGGCGAGGATGCGCGCAGCAGGAGGTAGAGAGGGGCGCTGAGTGTCGGCGGCCGCAGTCAGCAGCGGCTGCAGAGAGAACACACAGAAAGACCCAGAGATTTGTCCGCCCAGAGACAGAGCGCTCATGGCCAGCCAGCGGTGTCCACAGCAGCACCCCGAGGAGCGTGGCCCTGTGCGTGTCGTGCGTGTGTCACGGCAGGTGGGAGAGCCGGGTCCCACTAGAGATCGGGTTCAGGTTCAGCACCATCGCTTTCCAGCTGGAAGGAGACCTGTGAGTCATTCGTTTAACTTTCGGAGCCTCAGTTTTCCTGCCCACGTGATAGGAAATTAACTTGGTACTTTTGCAATGGTCCGTTCCTATCAAGACGTCTGAATAAAACTTCGTAAGTGGAAACACTAAAGCACACAAATAAGAATGTAGCGCTGCAGAAATATCACTGGTAAGAGAAGGTATCCGTAAAGATCCTGTCACTAAATTTAACATGACTTTTGAGGACAATTTCTCCTTCTGTCTATCTTTCAACACTGACTGGTTTTACTGTCCCAGGTGATTGATCATGCCCTAAGTTTTAGGGTGCGTCTTGCCAGCAGTGGAAACGGGACCAGGACCCAGACTTTTATCTTGACTAGCTATTTCTTCCTTTGAAAACCTGATTTTACCATAGCAAGCTCTCGAGAGGGGAAAATGTGATGCTTTTACTTACTTTACTTACTTATCACGCTTTTACTTCTGTGCCTTTGGGCATATTATTTAGTGGCTCTAAGGCTCAGGTTTCTTATTAATTAAACAGGCATATTTACTTGATTGGATTATCGTGAGATCTTTGTGAAAGGAATACAGAAAAGCTATTTTAAGGTATTCCTCTCCTAATTAGTCTTTTTAAGCCTATAGCTTCTGAATTTAGTTGAACTAGAGGAATAACTGAAAACAAATGTCAGGATAACCCAAAAACAGTAACAGTGGTAGCAGTTACTTTTCTCTGAGTTGCTATTATCAAAGGGGACTGAACTAATTTCCATATTACTGTCTGAGGATCAAGTTGCCAGTAAATTATAGGATTCCCAGTAAATTTTAATTTCTGATAAATAATAACATAATGGAAAATTATTTTTCATTTATCTGAAAAACCACACTTGATTGTTGTTATGGTTTCAATATGTTCCCTAAAAGTTCTCGTGTTGGAAGGTGAACCCCAAATTCGAGTATCAGTACCTGGGAGCTGGTTAGGGTTGGATGAGGTCACTGGGGGGACCTGGCACTGGTGGCTTTATGAGAGGGACCCACGCTAGCGTGCTTGGGGGCAAGCACGTGCGATGCCCTCCGCCGTGTCACGGCGCGGAAGAAGAGCCTGCCACGGGCAAGGCCCACGTGCTGCGGGCCCACTGCCACCCCCAGAGCTGTGAGCCGCGAGATCTCACACGGACTGCCTGTTTTCCGGGACTTTATTCAGAAAGACAAGCGAAGCGAGACACAGGGCCTCCTTTTCCTTCAAAACGGTGCCTCTGATGAGGATGCCACAGTGCCCTGCAGTCGACTTCAAGCAAGAAGCGCCCGGTGAGCGGGAGGCGTTAGTAGACTAGGCCGTGCGTGGCAGAGGCTTGCCATGCCGTCCCGGAGGCCACTTCCGGCACCAGGCCCATCCTGGCTGCCGGCCGGCTGGGTCTGAGGCGAGACTGCACCGCCCCAGCCCTGAGTCTCCTTCTAACATTCCCTTCCTGCGACTCTGCGAGCAGCACAGTGGAGGTTTGGCATCAGCACCAAGACTGCGACCAGGCTCAGAACGGCGGCTCTGAGGACGCGACTGTAATACCTCATCCATCTGCCTAGCGGACGCTGGCACTCAGCACTGTCGCTTTGTCATAAAGATTTTCAGCTTGTCATTTAACAGAAAAGGAGTCAGGCAGCCAGGGACCTGTGGCCTCATCCCCAGGGCTCAGAGTGGCATCGTGGTGCATCGAGGCTACAAAATCACGTAGATGTTACAAAGCGGAGGAGGTAAGGGGCTCTTCCTCACGCCCACGGGAGTGGGCGGGGTGAATATCCCACGCACTACCAGGCAGGAGGGGGAGTCAGACTCCAAAGGGCGAAGTGATTGGCTCCTGGTCAGCGCAGGTCCCAGAGCAGTGAAGTGGCCCCCACCTGGACTCTGAGCCCCCGGGTGCTGCCCTGTGCCACTTTCTTCTCGACACATCCCTCCACTGGAGCCTTCACAGGGTCTGCTTTGCTTTTCTTTTTTTTAAGTGTGGTGTCCACATCTAAACAATTGGGGTCCGTGTTGGATTTTTTCTCCTGGTTTATCTTAAGATAATAAAAACAATTCAAACATCTAGGCGAGAGAGTAGCAAAACAAACTCTGCTGTTGTTTTCAAGCCATCACCAGGGCAAGCAGGCGCAATAATCGCTAGCAAATGCTCTATAACTCGCCCTAACCATGACCAGGCCGCGCTGGTTTGGGTGATCCTCAGGGACACAGGTTTAATTCTACCCAGATCGGGCCAACAGGTTAGACTTTGAACTATATACCAAACGGGCATATATTCTGTGTATCTCATTTTTAGTTCCTAAAACTATTCCTCATACTGTGTGTCTCTTGATCACCAGTAATAAACAATATGCCCATCCTTGATTTCTTTCCACTTAAAAAAAAAAGTCATAGGATGTTTATGGAAAAAGCTGGGTTTGGAGACTGTAAACGGAAAGTGCTTTGAAAGCCAGGCAGGAGTCCAAGCTGACCTGAGGCCAGAGTCTCTATAGAAGCTAAGGCCTCCCGCTCACAGTGGGTGGGTGGTGGGGCAGCTTCCCGCCTCTGGATGCCCCTGCTGGCGGGCAGAGGGCTGGCAGTGTGGGAAGGAGCAGCCCAAGTTCTTCCTCCTTCTAGGAAAGACCTAGATGTTAATCACTGGTAGTAAGTTGTGTAACAGGATCAGAAAGAAAAAAGTGTAAGATTTGTTCACGAAAATCCTTTTCTCATTTAAAAAATATGCAGAGAGAATTAGAGAAAAAATACTGGGAGGAAAAAAATACAGTGGACATGGTGGTTGTTTATATTTGGGTCGTTGCTGAAAATTATTTCACTTGCTAACAAAGTCTCAACTGAGATGAGTTGAAATAAAGAATAAAGATGAAAAAACTGTCTTGGGAGTCAGAGATTTAGCTCAGTGGTTCTAGCGTCTGCCTAGCAGGCGCAGGGTCCTGAGTTCAATCCCCAGTAACCACATACAACAATACTGGGCGTGGTGACTCACACCCACCAGCAATGAGTAGCACACACCACAGTGCCAGGCGTGGTGGCTCTTGCCTGACATCTCAGTATTTGGGAGGCAGAGGCAGGAGGATTGCTGAGTTCAAGGCTTGCCTGGACTATGTAGTGAGCTCAGGGCCAGCCTGAACTGTAACAGCAAGAATCTATCTCAAAACAAAAAACAAAAAACAAAAAACCTGTCTTGAGTCATACAGAGAGATTACTGGCGCCAGATCTTCAGTGTCACTGGGATCGCACTTTCCGCCCCGGGTTGGCTCCGCCCAGATGCCCCGACTCTGACGTCTCCCATAGCTTCAAAGCCGTTGATGACATGTCTCCTGCTCCCAGAAGGCGCCAGTGTCTGGGAGTTGCTGAAGCGCAGTCCAGGCGGAGTGTGCCGGTCCCCCGTCCAGGCCTGGGGGGGGCTCCCCACGAGCCCCCTAAACGGAGGGGTGCGGGCACGTCAAGTGTGTACTCTTTCCGCTCTGATCTTCATCTACCCTTTGTAACGCTACTGTTCTCTCAGTACTGTTGCGTGAAGCAGCATCATTTCATCACGAGGCTTCAGATTGATTCCGAAAGATACTGCGATGCAGAAGGCTGCCCCCAGGCCTCCCCGTCAGTGTCACGCTGCCCCCGGCTCGGTGTGCACGGCCAGACGGTGCCGGGAGGGCCCGCGTCCCCGACCGCAGACGGCCCCCGGGCCGCAGGAAACCTGGCTCCATCCTGCGCGCGTGCCAGCCCCTTCACTCAGGAAGGCCGTCGGAGGGGCACGGCGCAGAGCGGCTCCCGCGTGTCGCCTGAGTTAACGCCTCAAGCGCACCGCTGTCCTCCTGGCAGCCCAGGACACCCTGGCTGCCGCGCTGGGGCTCCCGCCTCTGGCTTCTGCCCACCGAGGGCCACGCTGAGGGTGGGGAGGCCGGAGCTGCGGCTCCCAGCAAGCAAGACGGGCCGTGTCGCTCGGGGCGAGGGCCCGTTAGAGTGGAGCCGCCGAGGCCGCTCAGGAGCGGACTCTGCAGATCACAGGGACTGGTTTTAACACGAGTCCGCGTGAGAGCCGTGCGGCTGCTGACGAACAGGCTCAGACTGCCGCTCCGCCTTCGGGGACACGTCCCGGGGGCTCTGCGTCCGGGCACACCGGAGCCTCCTCAGGGGCTAGCAAGTGCTCTGAGCTTCTCCGGGAAGCTGTTTCCGCAGGAACCGGACACGCCAGTCTCTACCCAGCCAGCCCTGGCTTCTGCCTTCTTCGCCAGCCCTTTTCTCAGTCGGGTTCCGTCTGTCACTGGCGACACTCCAGGCCCCGCTCGGAGCCTCACGTGCCGGGACCCTGTCATCACGGGCCTTGCGCTGGGTGTCCCCTCTTCCCGACACGCTCTCCTCCTTTGTTCCACTGCCCCCAGGAAGTGGCCCACAGTTCCTGCTTCACCTCCCCGAAGACCTCGCTCTGCGGTCACCACCGCACCGCGGTCCCGTAGACGACTTCACAGCCCTGCGCCACCTGCAGGCGCCTTCTCCGTGGCTCGCTGATGTGCTGCCTTACTTCCCTGCGAGAGAAGCCCTTCAGAGCAGGGCCTGGGTCCCCGTCTCTCTGTGAGACCTGGCCCTCACCCCGTCGGCTGCTGCTGTAGGAAAGATGGCTTCCGCCTCACAGACCCACTTAGAATCTAACTCTAAATTGGAACCGTAGAGGCCTCTCTGATGTAACATCTCACATATTATGATATTTCAAGGCTATTTCTGTAATGCCACAGAGTGAGAGATAATTCCACACCGGGACACACAGCAGAAAGCAGAAATTAAAAGATGGAAGTATATTCACATGCGCGGAAGCACCAAGTTGAAGCTGTCAGGGGCTTTTAAAGGAAAACCTGGTGGCTACAGAAACGGGGGAGGGGCCGATCACACCATTATCCTTGCAGACCAGCTGCGAAGACGAAAGTCTGGCTCTCTTAATAGAACATCTTAACGGGCCATGTAGTTTTACAAGTTGAAACTGTCTTGAGATCCGCCCTATACAGCCCATACATTCCGGGGAGATAGCTTCATCTTTGGGAAGGGCTGGGCAGGTAAGCTCGGACAAGGGCAGTGTGCAGGTACTTAGGTCGAAGGTCACATTCCTAAGGCTCTGGCTGGCTGGGGCAGTGGGGGACGTAACATGGAACTCTGGTTATGGGAGCCTTACAATTTCTGCTGAGCCGTGAGATTTGTATGTTCGCCATTTGGTGACATTTACAGGAATTCCTTTCATAATTTTACCAGGGACAGCATACAGTTGTATCTGTGTTTCTAGCTAAATCATCACTTCTTAAAATACGTGAAACTGCTCAAATAGCAGGGACATTCTGCTATCTAATTTTTCTTCTTCAAGTACTACCTGCACTGCTGGTACTGGGGTGCTTACGTGAGAACCATCATGTTGAGGGGATGTGCGTGCCAGAGACGGTGCGGCCTGTGTTCACACCTCCCAGCACGCCAGGGCTCAGGCACAGCTCACGGCGCCGTCGCGCATAGCTGCTGCTGATATAAACTCCTGGGTGCCCTGCAGAGAGGGCAGAGGTGCCAGGGAAGTCGCTTCTTAAGAACCTACCAGTGGAACCTAACTGTGATAGAGTCGGTGGGTAAATGTCCAGCTTTCTCGCTCTCTAGATGGACACACCGAGGCCTCTTCTTCCCAGCTGTCCAGAGGTAAATGTGCTTATTAATGTGCCCAGACTTGGTTGGCTTCCATTTTCAGTCTCACTTCCTGTCTCTGCTTCTCATGCTTTCTACAAATTCGCCTCCCAAGGTAAACTGCCTGCGCTTGAATCTTCATCCCGGGATCTGCTTCCGGCCCAGTCTAATCGAAGGCAGCCGCTGCCGGCGAGCCATGGCCCGATGAACCTAGGTGGGGCTGAGCGAGTCGGCCTCCCCACTGTAGGGCCTCTCGGGCTCTCCAGGGTGCTACAATGCACTACAAAAGTCCAAGTCAGGATTTGCGGCAGCATTTCTGTAGCTTGGCCTTGGACGTGGAGGTGATGTGGCTATTTTTTTTTTTTTAACAACAACAACAGATCATGGAATCCATGTTTCTGAGAAGAACAGGCTTTAGGAGCCATTCTCTACCCATGGTTTGATTATCCGGTTACGCCTCCCTGGGCCCGAAGCGTCCTGTCCTTAAAGAAGGAGTATGAATGCAATGGCGTGGCTGCCACGACCCTCCCTGTGTTCTCTGGACAAAAACACCTCATGCAATCCAAGCTCCTCTCTGCAGGGACGTCGGGGGCTCCCAAGCCCCTCCCTTCCCAGGTTACGCACCCGAGTCCTGCGGTTCGGGTGGGCGAGCGGGCGGTGTCGCCCGCCTTGCTCTTGGCCTCTGCCGTGCTGAAGCCTCAGGCTGGAAATGCCCGGCGGGAAGTGACTGTGGAGAGGGACGCGTCTCTCATGCGTCGGTCACTTCCAGCCGGGGCTCGGCCCTCGTCGGCCCTGTGAGCCTTGGCCAAGCAAAGGAGGCAAATGCTGAGCTCAGGTTGTAAATTGACTTCACCCTGTTTTGAGAAGTGCTCTAAACAAAGAGAGCACATTTTCACACAGAAAGCATCCCCAGAGGAAGCGTCATGAAGCAAGAGGCATCGAGAGAAAGATGGGGGGCTCTGAGCTGCTGGACTACCCGGGCTGAGCGGGAGGAGCCAGCTTTCAGGACACTGAGCAGTAGGCCACGATTTCCGAAGGGGGAAGGGCGGGCGTCTGTGAAGTGGGCCAGTCGAGGTCAGACGCTACTCTGGGAGCTTCAGTGAGCACTAAACGTGCGGCCAGGCCTCTGCGTCCTCACCTGCAGGGAGGGATTCCAGACGCCGGCTGCATGGGCCGCGCGGACTGAGAGAAATACCGCGTACAAGGACCCGAGCAAACGGCCTCTGCAGCGCAGAGCTTCCGCGTGTTAGGACACTATGAGCTCACGTTGCTCCTGCTAACTCAGTTGTTTCTTGGGAGAATCAGGATTTGAACGCAGGTCTTTCTTTCTAACTGGAATCTTCCCTATTAATCATGATATATGTACCAGGGTGACATACATCTCGCAAAGATGGTTATGTGAATTATTAGGTGACTCTCAAGTATCAAGGTTTTGAAAATATTTAGAAGTATATAGCAAATATTGACTATGTGATCCTTATTAACAAAATGTATTCTTTAAAAAAGAAAAAAAACTTGCATGAACCACTACTTCAAGTTAAAGTATTTCCAATTAGATTCTAAAAAGTAAAACATATTACTGCTAAATAATAACATTATTGGTGATTTAATGAAACTTTGACATTCTTTTTACATTCTCCCCAAAGGTGAAAAAAACCTCTTAAAGTTCCATGTTTCCTTTCTGACCCAATACCTAGGAGTCACTCATTTCTCTATTCCTAGAGGAAAAAAAAAATTATGTGTCTGTGGAAAGCCCGCCTCCTGCTAGGAACTGATCTAAAACACTGATTCAGGCTTTAAAAAGAATGAGAACTAGAGACTCTCCCTGTAGAGAGGAAAAGGGCACTTTCTGGCTACCAGGGGCCGTCGGAGCGTAGGACAGGAGTGGCCCGTCTCCCGTCCTGGCGCGCTGACCGGCCTTCCGACCACCTGGGGATACGTCGGCCGGCACAGGGAAAGGACAGCTGGATTTGCTTGGCTGCTGCCCTCTGAGGCTTAGTGCCAGGGCTGAAGGCATTTTCCAGGTACATCGGGCCCAGAACTAGGTTTGGGTATCACCTTGGAGTTACTAGAAGAGTCACAGGTGCGTCTTGGTTCATGTCCCGGAGAGAACACACGCACCAGGGCCTGCGCCCCTCGGCAAGGCGTCAGCCGCGGAGGCCCGGCAAGGCCGTCCGGGGGTCCTCAGGGGACACAGAGCGCGCAGTCCTTTCGGGGATCCCATCATGCATCCAGGCATTCTCCTTTGACACACACACGTCATCAGATCACATGTGAGTCTGGCCGTCACTTCTGAGCCCTAACGTGTTCGCTAAGGAAACCCCAGCAGTACGGAGTCACAGTGCGGGAGCAGCCTGTGCAGCTTTGATTTGGATTAGGATGCCCAGCCCCCGGCGGGAGATATTCTGAATTGTTGCCAGAGCGCCCCTCTACGTCTCTCCCCAAAAGAGAAGCAGCCACCGTTGCACACCAAGCGTCTTCAAGGACTCCTGAAGGGCACCCCTGCGGGCAGTGATCTGCCGAGTGCCCACCACATGGCATCGATCGCACAGACATACCTCAGAGGGGCGAGACCAGCCGTTTTCTAGAAGGCCGACTCCGGGCAGACGTTTCTGAGGTACAGCAGGGCCTATCTGCAGCCCGAGACAGGATGCGGGCTCCAGAGGCGCCTCTGTGAACGCGGAGTCCCCAGCGGCAGGGGCTGAGTGCGGGGAGCGCGGTTTTGCAGACGATCGGGCCGTCTGTCATTGTGAGCGCCTGAGCAGTGCCTTGGTGGGACCCGGCGGAGCTGCGAGCCTCGGCGAAGGCCTGGGTTCTGGGGACCGCGCTCCTGAGGCATGCCCCGGTTTCGGGGGCGGCTCCTCCGCCATGTGAGGGGTGCCTCACGCTCAGAAGCTCGTGATCTCCTTCTGCA
Organism: Thryonomys swinderianus; assembly: GCA_004025085.1. NCBI lineage: Eukaryota > Metazoa > Chordata > Mammalia > Rodentia > Thryonomyidae > Thryonomys > Thryonomys swinderianus. The sequence goes on from PVIC010001076.1 coordinate 47,121, forward strand.
GCTGCGACCAACCACTGCCGGAAAAACAGGGAGCTGGAAGAACTTCGCTTGCGGTGCAGAAAGCCTCCCTGCGAGGCGCGCCCAGAGTTTGGGATGCGCTTTCCAGGGAGGATCCGCGGGAGGCCGCGTTGGCGGTGCCCGGGCTCTTCCTTCGGAGAGCTAGGCGGGCACGCGGCGGGCCCTGGGTCCGGCAGTGCCACCGCTCCGGGCTTCGCCCACGCCGCAGGGCCTGCGCCCGCCGTCTCCCTCCGCTGCGCGGGACGCCCTCGGGCGAACTCCCTGCCCCCAGGCCTGGCCGTCCTCCGCGGCCGCCTCTCCGAGACAGGCCCGGCCGAGCGCCTCCGCTGCGGGAGCAAGTCCGCCCCCAGCGAGCCCCGCAGTGCTGCGGGCAAGGGCGCAGAGCCCGGAACGTGCGGCGGAAGGAGCTGGAAGAGGAGGGCCGCCGGCCAGGACGTCAGTGTCCCCCTGCCGTGCACGCGGCGAAGCGCGGTGACAAGGAGGTCATGGGGGGGTGCGGCACCGGAAGTGTCCCGGAGGCACCGGAAGTGTCCCGGAGGCACCGGAAGTGTCCCGGAGGCTGCCCGAGGCAGCAGGACGGGGGCAGGGACGCCCGGAGCGCGGGAAGGAGCCCGCCCGAGGTCCTTGCCAGGCGCAGTGCGGGGGAGAAGGGTGTAGCTCCCAGGTCGCAGTGCTCCGGTGCGGTCCTGTATCCTCGCGGAAATCACTGAGTCTCTACATTGCAGCGGCATTACTGCCAGGTGGGGTAGGACCTTTATCTCACAGGATTATTAATTTGTTAGACAAGTTAATCTGTGTGAGCTGTGGAGTCTGATGCACGGCAGTCAGTTCTCAAAGAATGTTAGCCTAATTATTAACCCACGACTTACGTACGGGACTTGGAGCCAAATACTGAAAGTATTGAGCTACACTTAATCCAACAAAACTCCTGTCAGGTACTTCCTGTGTGGGAGTAGAATATGTACAGGGCACTGAATTTAAGAAAATAAGCAGCCCTGTCACTGCAGTCTCGAGATGCCGTGGTAAACGCCGGGGAAGAAGATCTTTAACGCAGTGTCACGGGGCTGTCCACAGAGTTGTAAGTTGTGCTGTGAAGCTGCCAGTGTTAAGAAGGGTCCACCGTGGGGACCTGCGCTTTGGGACGCAGCTGAGAAGCACTGCGAGGCCAAATCCAGAGCGCCGTAAAGGTAAAATGAGGCATGGTGACATTTAAAGAGTTTCCTGGAGCAGACGGAGACTCAGGCTCAGGCAGCTCCAGTTAGCAGACGCTCCCCCGACCCACCAAGTTCGGCACACGCGGGAGCCTCCTCGGGGCAGAGGCGGAAGTGAAGCCAGACGGGGATCGAGCGTGTACCCTTGTCCCATTTGTTCCGTCCCCCAGAAAATCCCAAGGCGAGCATTGGAAGTCTCTTTGCTGCTCTGATTGGTGGAGCCTGAGTTACGTTTTTCTTTAATGGAGGCATTTGTAAGAAATAGCTTCTCAGGCTCACTTGTGATTGAACTCAGAGAGGCTGAGGCCTACCGGGCCCGGCCTGCTGGGGGATTCAGCAGGCTCGGCCTGCACCAGCCTGACTGCAGCGGCAGCAATACCAAGCGGGGGCCGATCGTCCTCCCGTACTGAGTGATTCTGGGTCCTTCACCCCTGGCATACTCACAGCGGCCCGTCGCTTTCTGTTCACTCAGCGTGGGGTTGGGGTGGACACAACCCTCATCCCCGGAGACTCCTTTTAACATACATGTTGTCTTTTAGCAGATAAACTCTGGAAGCACGAATTGCCTCTTACATGGGTTCTGCAGATCTTCAACTACACAGTGGGGGCGTTTAGTAAGTGATAAAGATAACCCCAGAAATTAGGGTGCATCGTAAAATTATTTTGTAAAGGGAGTAAGATTTGTGAAGCATTTTCCTTTGTGTGTTTTTCTTAAACGTCCTAGGTAATAGAACCAACTCACATATTTGCCATAATATCAAACCTTAGAAATAATTCGTCTCCGCACACAGATAAAGCACACCTCACATGGTGGTGGTGCGGAGGGCCCTGACTCACAGGGCTCCGAGGTTAGTTTCCCGCACTGTGATGGTGCTAGAGTCACACCGGGTAAGAGCCGAACTCTGAGCTTGGAGATTTGCTTATGTGGGCTCGGGAAGCAGTTAGTGCCTGGTGAGGCTGAGCATGAACAGCGCAGGGCCCAGGCCGCGCAGGGGAGAGGCGCGCTGGGCAGTGCGTCCCGGGAGTGTTCTGAATACCGTGCTTTGGATCTCAGTGAGCCTACAAAGGGCTCGTGTGCGTTTCCAATTCGAAGCCCCAGACCCCTCCCCTTTACACTTCAGGTCCACAGTCTCCAAAAACGTTTGCGTCATTTTAATGTTTATAAAAAGTAAGACATTTCAGAGAGCTTTCTTTTTAACTTAAGAATTCAGTGGTGTGTATCTTTTACATAGCTGTCTATCACGGTTATGTTTGTATCTTCATGTAGAAGGTCTGGTTAATACAGACACCTCGGGGAGTTGTAAGTTATGGACAGGAGGCCATCTAGGTGAGTAACAGTACACAGCAGTTTAATCAGTGGTCACTGTACAAACGAGGAGTTGACTGAAACACCTTGCGGGATGTGTCTTATCACGCACATAGCCAGTACCTCTTGCTTTCTGATGTTTTAACTGCCAGCTGAGTTCACAAGTGTTGCTGGGACTTTGCTCATGCCCATCGGCATGTCTGGGCACGCACTGAGGCATGACTGGCCTTGCATGTGTCCTTAGGAGCATGGGCCATTGGGACGTCAGCTGACCCATAAAAGTGGACACGTCTCCCCAGTTACACCCTTAATTACTTCATTTCATAACCTGTTATCCACCGTGAAGAGGAACTTGGAGCCCTGCGTGTCGAGCGCCGCCTGGTGAGCTGGCTGCTCACAAAGCTGTGGCCTGGAGACACACCAGCACGCCGCATCGCCTCGTTAAACGTGGGGGGTCCGTCTAGAGTGGGGCTGACGGCTCTCCAGACTCTTCACACTCGCACACAACTTGCCGTGATCCCTGTGTCCTCATTCCGTTCCTGATGCGAGACAAACACTGAGTTTCTGTTGTGACCTTGTGACTAGTCTCACTGTGAAAAGCAGCTCTGTCCCACCCCAGGGCGAGAGTGGAAGCAGTGGGCGTCAGGCACGGTCAGAGACGCGGCGCCCTAAGCTTGTGTGCACCATCGGGCGATGGCCAGGGCTCACAGAGGCTGCTGAACACAGTACCCCTCGCTGAAAGACCGTTTCCTGTGGATTCTGGCTCTAAGGAAGATGGAGGAAGATCACTCCACCTGCTCCTCCTACCCCGCCCAGACGGCCGGGAGCTCCGTGGAGGCCTCTGGAGACCGTGCTCGCCGGGAGCCCTGACAGGCGAGGCGGGTGCTCCCGGGCTTCTCCCTTGTCCTCTGCCCGCTTGCTGTCCCCGGAGACAGACCCCGTCCTGGGTCCGGGAGATGTAGGGCCTGAGATTTCCAGCAAAGAATCAGCACAGCAACCTTGGAAAGCCAGATAACTTCCAATGGGAAGAGTATATTTTCTTTAGCTGACCAAATAGAAAGTATTATCATTTCAGCATGTAACCAATGTAAAATATTAGTGTGGGTATTTTTTTTTTTTTTTTGTGAGACAGGATCTCACTTTGTCGTTCAGGCTGGCCCTGAGCTCACTGTGTAGCCCAGGCAAGCCTCAAACTCAGCAATCCTCCTGCCTCTGCCTCCCGAGTGCTGGGATGACAGGCGTGAGCCAGCACGCCCGGCACTGTGGTGTGTGGTATTGATGGCTGGTGGGCGTGAGTCTCCACACCCAGCATTGTATGTGGTTTCTGGGGATCGAACTCAGGACCTTGCGCTTGTGAGGCAGGCGCTGGAACCGCTGGGCTAAAGCTTGGGCCCTAGTGTGGGTATTTTAACTTCTTTGTGTCACAATCCCCTACATAGGATGACTGAGCCCAGGAAGTGCAGGTACCTGGATGTGCTTGGAGGCTGAGCTCCACATCTGAGAGTAAATAATATTTTTAAGTACCAGCAGGTATCACTAAAGACACGGCAGGTGTTTAGAGTTTTACTACAGTGAACATGACATGCCGCTACTCCCGCTCGGAACCTCCCACTCTGAACGTCTATCCCGTCTTTCTCGCCCTTTTCTGAAGCAGCTCGAGTCCTTTGTGTCTCCAGTTACCTGTGGTGCGTGTGTCGATACCCCACGTCACTCCAAAACGTTCATCTCTTCTAGCCATTCTGACTTTGGGGAAGAGCCAGGAGCCACAGGGCTCCAGAGCAGGTGCGTGAGCCGCTGGGTGGCACCGGGCAGTGGCACTGAGAGCGCCCGGGTCACAGCTCCTGTAAAATGGCGTGTCGCGCTCACGTTACACTTCGGGCGGGCAGCACTTGTGTGATGTGACACTGCACTGTGAGCACTGATGCCAGCTGGGCTCGCCAGGGACGACGGTCTGTCAGTGGGCACGGAGCGGGCCAGTGGGAGGCCGGGGGCCGTGTCCTGGCAGCTGGGCGGCAGAGGCCTGGAGCAGCGGAGGGCGGCACGCGCGGCGCTGACAGGTGACCGCGGCCAGGCGGCGCCTCCTGGCCAGCACCACGCTGAGCCGCAGATGAGCTCTCCGGCTGCTCGGGGCCAGCAGCGGCCTGGCGCACTGGCATCTTCTCCCTGGGACACCGTCCTGTCGGGCAGGAAAAGCTGTTCTAGGTGACTGACTTGTGCGCACTGAGGGTGAAAGGGACAGCGCTGGCCCCTGCCTGCCCAGGGCCTGCGCCTGCCCGGCGCTGTCCCGAGGGCTTCTTCTCACTGGCGCTCCCGGAGTCACGGTCTGCGGGGATGACCTCTCGTGCCACTCCCAGCAGGGAGGAGGAGCTCAGTCGGGGGAGCCCTCGGCGCTGGGAGGCGTGGTCTGAACCCCCGCAGCGCTGGCTCCCGCAGCAGGCAGGGCCCTGGCGCGTAGCCGCTTCCCCTACCCACCTCCCCTGGCACACGGCGTGGGGCGGGCCCGTCCCGCCGCACCCCGAGGGAGCCCTGTGCTGCAGCTGAGCAGGGCCTCCCTCCCGGGGGCGCCGCAGCCTCCCTCTGTCTCCGGCGAGGCCTCCCCGGCCCTGGGTCCCCTCGCTCCCCGGAGCTCCGGCCGGAGCCGCTTCTCCTGGCAGCGTTCGGCGGGAGCCCCGCGCTCCCTCAGAGCCGTGCCAGCCCAGTGCCCTCTTCCTGCTGAGCTGTGCCCTGCGCCGGGCACACAGCAGCTGCTCACTGGGCTCGTCCCGGCCCTGGCCCCGTCCAGAGTGTGACTCTGTGCTTCTCGACGGACCCTAGGGTGCGAGCCGAGGGGCAGAGCGGGAAGGGGCGCCAGACGGCCTTGCCCCCTAAGCACGTCCCGGGTGACTCGCCTGCGAACTCGCGAGCCCGCGCTCCCGTCTGTGGGCGGTGCCCAGGCCACCATCTCCGTGAGTCGGAACTGCAGTCTGGGGCTGTTTTTCTGTGACTCTAAAGGGCCTGACTCACCAGACCCGGCAGCCGGTCTGAGCGCGTCCCGGCTCTGGGGGGGACGCGATGTTCTCACCCTCAGAAATTTGCTCGAACCTTTGTCTCACGCCTGCGCCTGCTGCAGTTTTACTAACCAGCTGACACACAGGCACACCCGCGTGAGGCAGGTCACACGCCTGGCCGACACTGACCGCCCTCGTTCCCTGTGACCCCCCAGCCGGGCCCCCAGATCCCTGCGGCAGAGAAGCCCGGGCACAGGCGGAAGCGCTGTGGTCTGTCCAGAAGGGCCCGAGCCGAGGTCCACACCGTCCACCTCTGAGCCCGACGCCAGGTAAAGCCCCCAGGGCTGCCACACGGACATCAGGTGCGCGGACATGGCCTCCAGGGCCGCTCCTGCTGCCCGGGCTCCTGACCGCCGCAGCGCGCTGTGAGCCCGTCGTTTCTTCAGGGCACGGAGCACCCAGGGCAGGGCCGGGGTCTCATTTCAGCTCCGTATCCCAGGGCGCTGGGCCTCTGTCTTCATCCGCACAGCCGTCGCCTGACCGTGCCACCACCAGGTGCCAGGCGCACGTGGCAGCCTCGCCTGGGTACCTCTTCAGGGTGGTCCCTTCTGGTGATTTTCTCAAGCGCACATTCCGTCACCCCCTGCACAGTAAACGCCTCGCGCTGCCCACCATGGAGACCACACGCTGTTCGGGGATGTCTGCGTCCCTCTCCCGCGGCTCCGTTCGACAGTTTCTGCTCAGGACTTTATTTCTCTAATGTGCCTTGTTCTGTGCCTCCGCAGGGCCTGGCATGTGCTATTCCTACTGTGGCTACCACTGCCAGCCAATCTCCTGTTGCCCTCCTGGTAGAGCTTCTACCCATGCCTCAGAGCTCCATCAACTGTACTGGCTGTGGTAGAAAAGACCCCACCCCCGCCCCACCCTGCCGGGGATTTAGCTTGGTGGTTCTAGCGCCTGTCCAGCAAGTGCAAGGTCCCTGGTTTGTTCCCTGGGAACCACATACAACAGTACCAGGTGTGGTGACTCATGCCCACCAGCCACCAGTACCACACACCACAGTGCTGGGTGTGGTGGGTCACGCCTGTCGTCCCATTACTCGGGAGGCAGAGGCAGGAGGATTGCTGAGTTCGAGGCTTGCCTGGGCTACATAGGAGCTCAGGGCCAGTCTGAATTACAAAGAGAGACTCTGTCTCAAAAAAAAGGAAGGAAGAAAGGTAGGAAGGAAGGTAAAAAAAAAGGTAAAAAAAAAAAAGATGGGGGAGGGCCAGAGGGTTCCGGCACCTGCCTCGCAAGCGCAAGCGCAAGGTCCTAAGTTCGATCCCCGGTAACCACATAGAATGCTGGGCGTGGAGAAACGCCCACCAACGATCAACACCACATACCACAGTGCCGGACGGGGTGGCTCACGCCTGTCATCCCAGCACCCGGGAGGCAGAGACAGGAGGATTGCTGAGTTCGCGGCGGCTTGCCTGGGCACCACAGTGAGCTCAGGGCCAGCCTGAACTACAACGCGAGACCCTGTCTCAAAAGCAAAAAAAAGAAAGACGGGGGAAAAGCCACCCCCCGCCGAGTGGGACGCCAGTTAATGATAACAGGGCGCTTGGAATCTTTGCTTCGCAGCAGGGTCACTGACCTGTCACAGGTGCGGATGCGATGCTCTGACCCATGCTGGGACAGTGCCTGGGCCCTGAGGGCGGCGGACACCGAACTCCACAGGCACACAGCCCACTCGGCCTCTTCATCAGCGAGCGTGTGAGGGCCGCCGGCTCGGGTCTGGCCGGAGCCCCAGCCCGGGGCGAGCCCCGAGGGCCAGCCGCCCGGGCACGCAGTCCTCGAGTGCCAGCGTGGTGCCTCCGTGCCCTGGCGCCCTGATTCCCTCCGCCTGGGTTTGGACGCAAGACCCTCCTCCCCCTGCCCGGGAGACTGTCTTGTCCTCGCCTGGGGGATGAGGTCCGCCCCTGGCCCGCCGCAGGCAGCCAGAGAGCGACCACAGGTCTCCCGAGTGAGCCCCGCTTCGCATGGGTCCCGTTAGCTTGTTCCCGGGCGTTCCCGCTGGCTCTGCTTCCTAAGGAAACCCACAGGGAAACGGAGACGCAAGACGTCCGCCAGCAAACGAAAAAGACGTCTTTTCCAGGCAGCTCGCTGCGCCAGCCACAGGGAGCCCACGCTCACGGGACGCTGCGCATGGCCGGGAAGACGACTGTCACGGGGCCGCTGCGCGGCGCCACCTCAACACGCTCAGGGCTTGGCCTGCAGGAGCGGCTGCCTGCGGCACCGGAGACCAACGTGCGGGAGAGAGCGCCCCCTGCAGGCCACACGGGGCGGCGGGCGCGGAGCGGCGCGGGGGAAGCCAGGCGGCGGCCTTCCTGCGCCCTGCCCGTGGCCGCCGTGTCTTCGGCCCTCTTTGGTCTCGAGTCATCATGATCTCTAATAAACCTTTCTTCTTTGCCATTTACTCTGTTGCAGGAATTGGGGTTCAGAGGGAGGTAACCGCGGACAGACCCTCTGGGAGACGGCCCTGGGCACAGCCTCGGGCCTTTGCTTGCGGACCCTGACCGAAGGCTCACCGGGAGCCAGGCTTTGTGCCAAGCCCTGTGCCCGTGCCATCTCAGGTAAGCCTCAGAACGGCCACCCCGGGTAGGTTCCTATCCTACCCGTTTTAGAGAGGAGAAAACAGAATCCAGAGTCCAAGTCACTTATTTGCGGGCCCACTGCCAGGCTGAGGCTGGTGAGGAGAGCGCTCTGGGCTAACGTGACCGTGTCAAATGTCCACACAGCAGCAAACACATCCATGTCAAAAGCTCAAACAAGAAACCGCCGACGCGCCGTAAGAGAACTTGGCAGGACGGGGCTGCCGTGGCCGGGAGAGGCTTATGTGTGTCTTGAAATAATTCTGGAGCTAGGGAAGGCAAAGCCCTCCCCCGGCTGCTGGAAGGTGCTACATAGCTGGCAACAGATGGGAAACGGGGGCACAGAAGGCAGTGGGCAGATGCGCCTGGACGTTCTGGTGACCAGCGCAGACCAGGCGCAGAAGGAGCAGCAGGAGTAGCGGGCCCTCCAACCTTGACAGGCGAACAAGGGCTGAAGGGTCACGCCAGGGAGACCTGCGGAGGGATTCGGGCACTGCGCTGCCAGGCAGAGCAGGCGAGTGGCATCAGTCTAACCGTGCAGACCAGTCCGAGCGCCAGCCCTGGCCCTCCCAGGGGCCTTCTGGCTCAGGCCCTTCCGCGTCCTCCCTCCCGGTAGTCGTCTGCGCTGGGCTGGCGCTCCCGGCCTGTGACCTGTGGAGCAAGCAGTCCGCAGGGCTGGACAGGCTCGTCTGGGGAGAAGCCACACGGCGACACCTGAGCTTCGGGGGCCGGTAGGCTTCGGCACGGTGATCCAAGTCACCGTTTTACAGAGGCAGCTAGATGGTTATGTACGTTAATAAACCTGGTTGTATTCCGATGAAATTCATTTGAGAAACAGGTGGTAAACCAGACTTGGCTCATACACCATAGTTTGCTGAGCCCTGGTCTGTAAAAATTGGTGTTAGAAAAATAAGCTTATAAAACCTGCAAACAGTAGCCCTTCGTGAATAGTCATGGTACCTGTTTGCATCTTAAGGGCTCCGAGAAGGAGCAGTAGAGAATCTCCCAAGTTTATATAACCACAGACCTCTGATGACATAATGCTCACATCCTTTAGAACTGGTACCTGGAGAACACACCCCGGGAAGCACTGAGTCCTGTTTTATGACTGAGCAGCTGATGTAACTGTGTGCACAGATTGTCTTCTGAGAGGGTAGGTTTGTGGAGTTTTCAATTAAGTGTCTTTCTTGGATACTGCATACGGTGGGTCTTGCTTCTTGATCCATTCTGCCTCCTTCTTTTAGTTGGTAAATTGAGGCCAGTGATGGTTAGAACCAATACATGCTGACTTGTACCTGTCATGATATTTTTCTGTAGCTGGTTTATGTTATTATTTTCCCCCCTGCCATTTAATTTCTTGTCCTGCTTAGTGGCTTCATTCTGTTAAGCCTCATGGAATTGTGAACTTGTCTTTTTCTAGGATATTATTTAGAATACTTTGGATTGCAGGTTTAGTATTCATGAAGTGTTTCAGGTGTTCTTTGTCACCGAAATATCTTATTTCTCCATTTATTTTGAAGGATAGTTTTGCAGGATACATCTAGGTTGGAGGTTGCTTTCTTTTAGGGATTGAAACACTGCATGCTAGGCTCTCCTTGATTTCAGAGTTTGTGCTGCAAAGTCTGTTGCAATTCTGATGGGCTTTCCTTCGTATGTAATCTCTTTCTTTTCTCTAAGCATTTTCAATATATGCCTAGGTGTGGATTTTGTTTGTTTTGATAGTGGTTAGCTAGGGTCCCGTATGCCTCACTTATCTGTATGTCAAATTCTTTTCTCCTGGGAAGTTTTCTGCCACTGCATCTGTGAACAGTTGTTTTTTTTAATCTCATTTGCACTCTCTCCTGTTTCTTGTTGGCTCCGGTCGGCCTTAAGTTCTTCTTTGCATCACCCGGCAGCTGCTAGATTTGCCTTCTCATGGTCGCTTACTGCGTCTGAGAAATCTTTCCTTTCCTGGCCACTCCCTGCAGTCTGGTCTTGGACTTACTAGTTAAGTGTGGAAGGCTTCAGTGGAGTTTTTAATCTCTTGAATTTCTGTTTGAATCTGTTTATTGGATTCCATTTGTTTTCTATGCTGGGATTCCATCATGTCCCTGGGGCCCTCTGTATGTTACCTGTGTCATTCACCCTGATCATCACCTGTGCTGTTATCTGAGAGATTATTTCTGATTTCATGTTTGCTATTGTTAGTGTTCTTGGTTTATGTTGTGAATTAATGTGTGTAAAATGCTTGTTGCAAGTAACTTTCTTGCTGTTGTTTAGAACCCCTAAGAAATGATTTCTTCCTGGGTCATCTTCCTGGTATCTGTGACCTTCAGGCCTCTGTGTAAGTCCAAGCACAACCCCGGCACTGACTGAATCCATGTGTATTCTGGGCCAGAGACTCTCGGAAGCTATTCCTGTTCCCCGCTCCCATGTCCCAGTAAACCTTTCCTACAATAAGCCTTTCCTACTCTTAAAAAAAAAAAAAGAAGAGGAAATGAAAACTCCGGGGCAAAGGGAAACATATGTGCTTTCCTCGAGGGTCCCTGTGTCAGTCCTGTGTAGAGGTAACTTCGTTAGATATCCTGTGGGCAGCTGGGCGGGCCCGCGGGGCGTCAGCTCGGAGGACAATCAAGACACACAGCCCCTGAGGTCAGTACTGGGAAAATAAGATCGTAAAAGCAAGAGAGACTCTTTCCCCTTCCAGGAAAGATCCCTGACCCGTCATTATGAGAAACCCTTTACACTAGCTTGTCACTCACTTCCCACTGCGTCCCCGTTTAATCAGTGTTACTAGGTGACTGGGCCGGAGATTTAGCTCAGTGGTTCTGGCGTCTGCCTCGCAAGCGCAAGGTCCGGAGTTGGATCCCAGGAACCACATACAATGCTGGGCGTGGTGACTCACCCACCAGCCATCAGTACCACACCCCACAGTGCGGGGCGCGGTGGCTCACGCCTGTCATCCCAGCACGCAGGAGGCAGAGGCAGGAGGATTGCTGAGTTCGAGGCTTGCCTGGGCTACATAGTGAGCTCAGGGCCAGCCTGAACTACAGAGCGAGACCCTGTCTCAAAAAAAAAAAAAAAATTACTAGGTGACTACACCTTTTGTACTTGTGCAGTCTAATTAGTGACCATAGTTTTGTTCCGCCTTTGTGTGCTCCGCCCAGGGATGAACAGCCATGTAGATATTCTAAATAGGTATTGACCATTTGGGTGGGGTCAGGACCTTAACTGTCCAGAGCCATTTTACACTATTGTGGGGGGAAATCATCTCCGTCTTCCTGCCCGGAGGCCAGCTGTCACGTGCCACAACAACTCCATGTTTGCCCCGCCACAGCTGAGGCCTCAGTGGCCCTGAGGCTGTGACGCTCCAGGCCAGGACTGTGCTAGCCAAACACATCCCGGTTCCTTGAGGACCCAGTGGTAGGAGAAAGGTCTCAGCTGGGGGACAGACTCCGGGCAGCTCGACTCGTCCACCTACTATCGCGAGGATGCTTTCTGACCACAGGAGCCCCACGACCTGCAGCCCTCGTCCGTGTAAGATTCCCCGTGGACACAGGGTTCCCGAGCCTGCGTGGCCCGATGCTCCCTGCAGTTACTGTGTCCACCCGGAAACGGTGGCTGCTTGGGGAGCCACGGCCTTTGTCCTCTCCGAGGCTCTGGGCTCCTAGCCGCCCTATACTCAAATTATCCAAGTCTCCATTGTCTGTCTCTTTTTCCATCGGTATATTTTAGGTGTACAATACGATCACCTTGATCACTGAGAATTTGTATATTTGTATCTGTACACGATATATCTTGATCCTCATTTTGTCCCATTTCCCTGCCCTCCCTTCCATCCTCCACTCCCATATATAGAAGCTTTGATGGTAAAAAGGAAAAAAGCAGAGCCCGAGCTTATTTCTTTTTTCTTTATTCCTCACTGTTCCCCTTTCTACGCAGTGGGAGGGTTGACTGCCCTCCGCATCAACCCACCCCTTCCAGGAAAGATCCCCGACCCGCCCTTACCAGAAACCCTTGACCCAGCTTTGTGGCTCAAGGACCCCTGCACGTCTAGTCAGTACCACTAGGCGACCTCACTGGTGCTTGCCGCAGTCTGAGAGCGGACCACAGTTGAGCCCACCTTGACCCCCCACCTATGGCTTTGTGCCCGCTGAGGAAGAAGAAGGGTAGGGACCTACGGTCTGGTCCCCTCTGTCTCACAGGTAGAAGCTGTCTCTCTCTGTACAGTTTCCTACTGTCAACCTCTACTGTTCCTAGATTGATTCTTGGATTGTAGAGAAAATGAATTTAAGTTTCAAGTATCTAGCGGGTTTGGGAGTTACATTTCTTCCACCATGTCAGTAGTGTCACTGGGAACCAAAACTTCATTTATTTATTCATTTATTTAACTGTACTGGGCTTCACATTAGCGCCTTTGGGCTGAGCTACATCCCTAGCTCCTTTCTTATGCAGTTAGTTATTCTGCCACAGGGTCTCCCTGATTCGGCCAGGGGCCAGACTCGCCATCTTTCTGCTACCTCAGCCTCCCCACCGGCTGCAGGCCGGTGCTCACGCCCAGACACAGGCTGTCTACCCGCAGCAAGCCAGGGGCAGCCCTGGCTGCACACCCTGCCCCAGGCCGCTGCCCCTCCTGCTCCCCGTGCTGCCACCTACTCCCCTGACGCAGGGGATACCTGACCTCCAACTTCACCCCCAAAATGAACCTTCAGTGACCACGAAGCACTGTCAGGAGAACCTTGAAGTCCACTGGGTGCCAGCCTGACCGTTTTTGTTGAATTCAGCTTGTGGATCGTGATCACAGGACAGCGCCTCCTGCTGGACTGAACTGGGCTCTGCTCTGCTTGGAAAAGGGGGAGCGGCTCCAGAGAATCGGGAGCTTCCCAGGGGGCGCACTTCCGCGATGGGGCCTTAGAAGAGGCTGCCTTGTTTTTCACCATCCACCATGGTTTTCCCGGCTGCTGAGGAATGCAGCGGAGGGTGAAGCAGCCGTGAGGCCTGGATATCGCCCACGGGAGGAGGTCCTGACCCCTCGTGTGTGGCCACGGGGCGGGTGGGGCTGGCAGGACATGCGCGGCTGCCTCTCCGAGAGGACGGCAGGACGAATGTGACCAGGACGCTTTAGGAGACGGCATGGGGGATGGTCTCCTCTTCAGTAATTAGAAAACGCGAAGCCCTTGTACTTCATTTTTATCATGGCTAAATTGAGCAGTCAACTTCAGACAGTCCTTGAGAAAGGAGGTTGTTTCCGGAAGATGATACCCTCCGGACTTTTATTAAGTCCTGTAAACTATGCTTAGAGTATAAAAACAACAGACAGGCAGGCATCTGACAGCTCCGGGTGGGCGGGTCACAGTGCCCCAGGCTGGAGAGTCCGGTCCTCCCCTCTCCTCACCTGCCCTTCCTGGAGGTGTCGGGGTTCGGTCTCCATCTGTGCCGAGTCTGCTGGCGCAGTCACTCCCAGTGCTGTGAGAGAGGAAGCTCCTGCAATTGCAACCGACGGGAGAGGCCACCATCATGATTAGCGTTTCTTCAGAACCCCAGGTGATCGTGCAAAAGAGGAACTGCTGAGCACTGTGTGCTTGGTGTGCCCAGAGAGCAAAATAAAGTAGCAGATAATGATGAAAGAATGCATAAAGGAGCAGATAATGACGAAATAATGCAAACATGACCTGCAAGTGGCCCCTCCTCCCAACCATGAACAAAATGATGTCATACATACGGTGAGCCATGACGTCAGGCAGGCTCAAGGCGGGATGAAGATGACAAGTGCAGGCCTCAGATAGTGCTGCTCCGACGGGAGGTCACCAGGTGGAAGAAGACCGGGACCAACCAGTAACACTTCCGGTGTCAGCACGCAGGGCAGGGGTTCAGCGCCGGTGGACCCCGTCTGTCTTGGAAACACAGGGGCCCTGGTTCAATCTCTGGTACTGCAACAACAACAACAACAACAAAAAATAGGATAAGGACGTAGGTAGTATTGATAAAACGGGACCAAACGGAGAAACAAGCCACTCAGCAAGCACACCTGAATGGAGGAAGAATTTCCCGGAAGGAAGGGGCAAGAGGAGTTTTCGGGCCCCAGCCACAGTGAGGATACTCAGATGTTCGTCCCCCGGGAGGTGTGGGTGTAGCTGTTCTTTCTCCTGAAGCCTGGACTTGACTGAATGAGCCTGAGGGTGGCCCTGGCCTTGCCTAGCTGCCTTATAATAGTTTCCAACTAGTTTAGCTGTCTACAGTAAAACGGCTGTGAGCGCTTCTTGAGAGAAAGATGGTTGTGGGAGTTGCCTACACTGTGTAAGGCACTAAACTTAGTAACTGTAATTTTTCATCAAATAAAACTGAAGTGATACTGACGCCCCAGTGCAGGCTCCTGAAGACACAGCCACGCCCAACGACAGCTGGTCCCTCCGGTGGCACTTACAGGGGCAAACACACGGCTGCAGGTTCAACGTGCCTGCAGGTTCAACGTGCCGTTTCTCAGCAGAGCCTCCGGCCAGACAGACTGGGAAGCCAGGAAGCAAAGCCCGGAGGCGCCCACAGTAACGGCCACATTGGCTGTGGTAGACAGTTCCTAAAGGGATTCTTGTAAATGCGGGGTTAACTGTCCTCCGCATAGTTGATTGGTTTCCCTTCTCCTTTCTTAAAACTAGTGACTCGAGCAGGGCTGCCCTCTAGCCTGGGAAATCCCTGAAGCGGAAGCCAGGGTAGAGAAAAGAGGCCTTTTGTGATTCTTCCCAGAATGAATCACCAGTGATCGGAGCCAACTCAAAGTTGGATTCCTTCAACTGCATTACCTTGAAAAGTGGAAGCCTGGAGGCCCCTTCCCTCTTCCTTTCTTTGTTCCCCTCCCTCCACCACACCCTTGCCTCTCACACGGAGACCTGGGCCTCCTGGGAAGCAGCTCGCGGCCCGCCCACTCCCTCTCCGCCCCTTCCGAATTGATCCCGAAGCCACAGCTCCTGCAGCTGTTCTCACAGCTGACTCTTCCGCAAACGCAGCTTCAGGCAAGTTGAATTCTCGGGAGCCTGGTGAGGGTGATGCCTCAGGAATGTGCATTAAGTTCTATGCAGCCTGGGATATGGGGTGGGGGGAGCAGTGCCTGCAAGGTCCTGAGTTCAAGTTCCTGTACAAGAAGAAAGATCCGGGCCCACACACAACCCTGTCCCGTGTCCACGCGCTGCCAGCAGTGTGCGGAGTTCCACCGTCGGGAAGCCACTGCCCCACGGTGTGCCATGGGGCTGCGTGAGACCTGCAGAGGCTTAAGGACGGAGCCACACATGGAGGGGAAGGAACAGGGGTGAGGGCTTCCCGGAGCAGCTGAGTGCAGATGCCAAGCATCAGGGCAGGGAAAGGCTATGCGACGAAAGGGGCGGGGATGCTGAGCTAGAAGGACCAGGGACGAGGAAGACAGGAGACCAAGCCCTGCGTGGCATCCGCCCTGCAGCACGCCCTTCTGCGCGTTCCCTGTCAGGCATGTGAGCAGCAGGCCTGACCTCACGTGGCTGCCACTCTGCTTTTCAACAGGGCACATGCACAGGCAGATAGCTGGCCTCCTGCGCCGGGTCTGTGTCTGCACATTCCAACAATCACTGATAGAAAGCCGTCTAAAAAAGAAAACTGGCTTTACTGAACATATCACCTTTTTCTTGTCACTAGCCCCTCGACGGTGTAACGCCTGCTCCCAGCACCGACACTGTGTCACGTGTCCTAAGGGATCCAGACACTGCTTGACATAAAGGGGAAGGTGTCAACAGACGTGCACACCCTACAGCAGGGCCTGGGGCGTCGGCAGCCTTGTGAGTCCGTGGGGTCCCGAAGCCAGTCGCCCACAGATATGAGACAGCCTGAACGGGCCTCTAGAGATAAGCAGTCAGAGAGAGCATGTGCTCAGGAACCAAAATAGCAGACCTGATAAGCGCTCCTGTGACTGTGCAAACCCACCCGAGGTGGGGGACTGGGGAGACGTTCAGGCTGGGGAGCCGGGCTGCGGGCAGATGCCGTGACGAGGACCGGGGAAGCGTCTGCAGTCCTGGTTTTAGGCGCAGTGCCGGCCCAGCTTCGGTGTAAGTTCCTGCCCCGGCGGCCTGAATGGGGGGGGGTCTGTGAACTCCGGGACCCGCCAGGAGCTTACCTGTGACTCCGATGTGTGTCTCCGACGACAGCGTTTCTCATCTTCAGCACAGTTCATGAAGAGACCCGACTGCCTGAAGCTCCTGCGCCTGCTGCAGTCGGTGTTCCTGTTAGGAGGCCTCCGTGTTGTTGTTTCCTCCAATGTCACGCTGCTTTTTTCATTAGAAGGACAACGCGCCGCTTCCACACCTGGAGGGAAGCACAGTTCTGTGAGGGAGAAGCACGCTGCTCAGGGGAGCCAGGCCCCGCGGGACCCAGACCCTAGTGCCCACCCAGGGGCCCTCCTGCCTGGCCAGGCTTCCCGCTGAGGGGACCGGGAGGCCCGGGCCAGAGTCTCGCCTGCCCCACCGGGCTGTGCATTCCCAGCTCGTGAGCTGTTCCGTTCACTTGCCTCGGGCCGTGACTCAGGTACTGGTTTTCCCCGCGACCCCTGGCTTTGCTGACCACCGTGGAGGACTCGGCGGAGTTGCTGCTTTAGGGCTTGTCAGGCACTCGCTGTAAAAAAAGCATCGCACTAATTTTCTCATACAGGTCCATAAACATGGGTGGGTCACAGCCACGTGCTATATTTATATTTTTAGAATACTTTTGTCAATGAATTATCAATTTTATGAGTTTTATATTAAACAATGAGTACTTAGCATTGTTTGTAAAAAGTATCAACCTTTTCAACACTGTTTTTTGATGTACAAAGTCTAAAAAAGAAAACAGAAGCAAATTTCTCTATAGAACTACAATGAAAATACCAACAACACTCTTATTTTAAAAAAACAACAATTAACACACTAAGGCAGTCCTCACACAACCCGTTCACGGGTGTTAGTGTCACGGGCAGCACGCGCGTTTGCTTTCCTGGCGTTTTTGTAGGACATCTGTGACATCTCACTCACTGGCCTCGCTGTTTTGTGAGGATGTTCGTATTATATTATATAATGGGTAGTTAACAGGAACATAAAATATCAGTAAAATAAAGTATTAAATTACTAATATGTACTGTACCTTCAGAATAATCACCAACATCTTCATATTAGCAGTGTATTTGCTTATAAAACCTAAAAGATAACATCAGAAATAAAAACTTATGTGAAATACAAAAATACCAGTAGAGCTCTATAGCGAAAATACTCTGTCGTAGCCACAGCTGTCTTCACACATGAAAACTCTATGTTCAATACAGGTATCGTTTACACTGATAGCCCGGTCTTTCCTTATAGGGTACAGGTGACATCTCTTTGGTTTTCCTGCTGTTGCAGTAGGTCTTTAGGGTGCTGTGCCTTCCTGTTCACCCGTCAGCTCACCAGTGTGCTCCATCGTCTTTCTTGAATCGTTCCTGGTCATGAGCATTGGGTTCTCCTCTGCTGTAAGTGATCTCTCAGGAATTCCCGTCCCAGGCCTCTGAGAACATTTCTCCCTGGTATTTTGCACTTGTTATTTTCTTTGTAAACTATAAAACTACTTAGGCCATACAGTATATTTAGGACCGAGTAAAACACAACCATTGGCCAATGCTTTGTGTTTCAAGTGACTTCATAGTCGCTACATAACTAGCTCATCAACGGCATCTATTCTGTCTATGCTTTTGTTGTAGAAAGTTTCTGTCTCAGGCTCCCATTTCTCTGTCTTTCCATCATGGTGCAGTGTTGACATCAGTAGTACTAGTTTGTTTTTCTGTGCCATATGTGAGGCCACTGTAAATCTTTCTGAAATTCAAAGATGTTTTATATAGCTCTCTGTTTCGAAATAACAACACTTCATTTGGGTTTGTGCTTTGTCCCTGCACGGATCCACTGTGCTGACCAACACGTGCTCTGGTAGCGTTTGGAACACCAGTTGGAAACCGCTAAAGCAACGGTTGACTGTCCCTCTCTGATTCGTTTAGGCGATGGGAGCAGTGGGTCTGTTCGCAGCATCATGTGGTCTGTCACTGTATGATAAGGACCTTGTGATTGAGTTCTAGGAAAATTTTCTAAATCAAAAGCTTAAGTCTTCACATCTGCAAGGGTATATATTTTATAGGTCTTTTGCATTCTTCAGTTACCATGAGAAATTCCTGCTAAATACAGCAGACCGATGAATGCCTTCAGTTCAACTAGGGAGCTATCATAATAAAAACATTTTCGAACACAGCTATTGATGCATATAGAACATTTTACTTGTATGTCAACCTTTATTTCATAACATCTTGTAGCATTTTGTCTGCTATAATTTCCAACACTGAATGGCAGTGCTGGCATTCTGTCCAATGGGTTTGACCCCCACCGAGATCCTCACTATCTTTTCAGACCTGGTTCTAACTGTGGATCGTTTCAATTGGTTTGTGACCATTTTGCAATGGTTAGACTAGTTAGGTATGTACTCACTTTACTGTTTTCTTCGTTACGTGAATCGAGAAGGTCTGCGTTCCCTGTGTCTGTATCAGCTGCTTCTCGCTCCGTCGCACGGGCCAGTGTCAGAGTTGCCCCCATCGCCATCACCCACTCGCACCACTCTTCTGTAATGAAAATGTGGACTCGCCATCATTTTCATCACCTGTGCACTTTGGATCTCCAAAATTTGCAAATCTGGTTTTTCATGTGCCATTGTACTAAACTGGGCTGCTTCTACCAAAAAAAATCAAAAGAAAACCTAAACAACAAAACAAAACT
Organism: Thryonomys swinderianus; assembly: GCA_004025085.1. Taxonomy (NCBI): domain Eukaryota; kingdom Metazoa; phylum Chordata; class Mammalia; order Rodentia; family Thryonomyidae; genus Thryonomys; species Thryonomys swinderianus. The sequence goes on from PVIC010001076.1 coordinate 66,033, forward strand.
AGCATGGTACGGGTATATGATACGCTCTGTGACGCTCAAGTAAACATACAGGAAACCTGTTGGACGGAGCATCATGTGGGTGAAAACCCACTTGTGCGCACGCGCACGCACCCTCCACCCACCCTTCACTGCACCACGTGGCCTAACACAAGCGCTGCTTCAGACATCCTGGAAGCAGAGGTACGGAGGCACACAGCAGACTACTATGAGGCTGAAGTAAAAAATTATGGGAAAAAAGTAAGGGATGTATTTACGGAACCCAGTGCTGTGCTGCACTGGTGGTAAAGCCCTGGGCACGGTCCACGAGCTTAGCATAATGTCCCATTCAACCGCAATACAGACTCCATGTTTACAGATAGTGTTGCTCTTTCAAACTTGATACTTACATGGACCTCCATGCAAATTAACCGCTAATACGTAGTTTTTGCATTAACTCCTTTTTCTTCTCATAATTATGAAACAGTCTAGAGAAGATAACCAAGCCTCATGTTCTCATCTCATTTACCAGTTTATGGTTAATCTTTTTTCCTCTTAGCACCTCCTACTTGCTGTCCCTACCCAGATTATTTTTAAGCAAATGCCAAACTGCATATAATTTTACCCTTAAATATTTCAACACAGTACAGGATTTTAAATAGAATTTAGTATAAATAGTATGGGATACTTGCCAGGATTGTGGAAAAGTCTTGTACTGCACAACAGCCTGTGAAAGAAGGTTACTGAGCAGGCCCCAGTTTGTTTTCTGAAACATTTCTGTTGGTTAATTCTATGAGTTAAACATCTGTTCCATAATGATATATAGTTTTTTTGTTTCTTTGTGTGTTTTTGAGACAGCGTCTCGCTTTGCAATTCGGGCTGGCTCTGAGCTCATATGTAGCCCAGGCAAGCCTCGAACTCAGCAATCCTCTTGTCTCTGCCTCCCGAGGGCTCGGATGACAGGCGTGAGCCACCACGCCCGGCACTGTGGTATGTGGTATTGATTGTTGATGGGCGTGAGTCTCCACGCCCAGCATTGTATGTAGTTACCCGGATCGAACTCAGGACCTTTGCGCTTGTGAGGCAGGCGCTGAAACCACTGAACTAAATCTCCGGCCCCATGATTTATAGTTTTAACAAACTCTGTTTTACTACAAAGTGTGTTTTGAAAACATGAATTTCCCCCATCGCCATTGATGATTAGGGGACTAGCTGAACAAAAGCAAAACTATGTTTGCTTAAATACAACCTTATCCCCTAAACACTCTGCAGAAAATAGACGCCCCCCAAACAGATCCTCACAGGACTGCAGACAACACACAGAGCGCCCCTGCCGGTCCCCACCGCGGGTCCCCACAGTGCAGCGAGCGGCCCGACGCCCGGCAGCTCTGTTCTCAGAGGCTCCGGCCGACCCCTTCGTCCATGCTGCAGGAGCTCGGACGTCCTCCTCGGAAAGCAAACGTCAGGCCACTATCAGGCCGTGGCCATCTGTTGGTGAACCCTGTGACATGGGCTAAATGGCGCTACTGATTTTACTGCATTCGTACCTCTTTGTCACTAACAAGTTTTTGAGTGTTGTGCCCTGAACCTAGGGTTTCGGAACCTCAGGATTTCTAACACGTGGGGCTCGGTGTCCTCCTCTGCGCTCAGGGTGGAACTGGCCTGTGAACTGCGGGCTGTTGAGGCAGGGCCCCTACCCACCGGGGCACGAAGAGCACCACGCTGGCACCACACTGTAGCAGCTGAGAAGGACTGTGCAAATGTCCCCTGGGGGAGGGGCGAAGTCGTCTCCCCGTCTTCTTAGCGGTGGGGAATCACTGCGGTATTAATTGTTCCCACAAACTCCTGCATAGCATGACAGTTTTTAGGACATATATGTTCCACTGTAGCAGAACTCAGCATACATATTATACCACTCCCTCTACATGTATCATCATGCTAATATTATGAGAAGAAGTGGGGCTCAGGACGTGGGATCAGGGACACGCTCCCAGCACCCCGACAAGTGTCAGTTCCGTCTCAGTCACTGCGCTGAGTTCCAAATGCAAATCCCCACATTTAGAGAATCACTGTCCTCTAATCATTTTTACCCTCAGGGGACACACACTTTGTGTCTCACAGGATCTCCCAACACGTGATCGCAGCAGGATTCTTGCCAGTTATAGGGCAGTTCCTAGGGGCCGACCCAGTGCTACGGGCACTGTAGCCAACGTCGCACTGACCCTGGTGGAGGGGGCACCTCGCCCCGACATCAGCCTTCGCTGCCCGGGCGCCTCTTCACTTCAGGGGCCTCCCTTAGGGTCCTGTCCCACAGTTGCCCCCGGTGCATCCACAACCCAGCACGTGACGCCGGAGCCCGTGTGTCCCCAGGGGTGGAGCTCGGGAGTGTCTTCCCGAGACTGGACCGGAACTGAATGTAACATTAACCTAGGAAAGGAGGTAACTGCATGGAGATATGCTCACACTCTATCCAATGGCGTGCACAACTATTCCTATACACACACGTGCACTCACGCACACACATACACACACACACACGTGTGCCCATGGTGCACAGAAATACTACCAAGTACAGGAAACGTGGTTATCTCCGCATGCTAGGGCATCCAAATGACGATGTCTGACCTCTTAATTTTGCCTAGCCATAGTTTTGTATGTTCAAACATGATCATGCCTTAGTTTCATAAAAATTTTTTTAAAAAATATTTTTAGAGAGGAAACTGTAGACGAAGATTGTATAAGAGATAATAAGAGGGGAAGTAGGTACTTAGTGAGTTCAAGTTGGATTAAATTCTAGGGTACAGAAAGAATTTACAGATGTGATTACAGAGGCCCTGTCAGCAGTCCAGCGAAGTGAGGGGCTGGGAGCAGGCCAGCACTGGGGCAGGACTGTGTTACTCCAGTTTTCAAAAATGAGAAAAACGTGGATTCCAGAATCTAGAAGGCAGTGGCTCTAGCATTCAGAACCCAATCATCACACATATTTTACGAACACTTGCGAGCTCAGCCAGGGACGGCTGGGGGCCTACAAAGGCTCCGATCATGTCAGTGTCTCGTTTCTTCCCCTGGCAATCCCTGATTTTTGACAGATCAATAAAACACTCCAATCCTTATGAACTGCAGGCCTGGTAAGAACCCTTGATGAGCTGCTGAGATTCTCCACGAGAAGGGGCGGCTGGATGGCGCTTCGGCGAGGTGGGTGCACGGCTGACTGAACGATCGGCAGTGGCCCCGAGGCCTGCACCCTGCCCGGGGCACCGCGAGCAGCGCCTCGGGCACACAGCCGTCGGGGCCACATTCCCGAGAGCTCGCAGCGCGCCCGCAGCGCAGATCGGCACGGAACCCCACAGCGCCCTCCTCCGGCGTCCCTGACACACAGGCAGGGCCCGAAGCAAGGGCCCTCAGGGCAGGCCACACGGGCCTTCTCTGTGCAGTGCGCTGACGGGCCGCAGAGGGGACTGCACGAGTGACGCTTGGGGGCGCTGGGAGCGTGCCCCCCCCCCCCGTCCTGAGCGCCCCTCCCTGTTGGCTCCGAGGCGGCCTGGCCCCAGCGGGGGCTGCGGCAGGCGGCGCAGGGAGGGAGAAGGCGGCCAGCGCGACCTAAGCCCAAAGTGGACTCCCAAGGGGCTCCCTGTTTCAGAGATTTCCATGACATTTGGCCAGAATAAGAAAGAAGTGTTAGGCCACTCTGTCCACTATTTGAGCTGCAAATAAATCTTTGGCAAGAAAGAAAGAAAAAATCCTCCTCACTCTAAAATTGAAGAATCTGGCTCTTGTTAAAACTCTCTTTAAAAGCACGCTGTTGTAGAAGTTAGAAACAAGGAAAGGGAGAGGAAGGCAGCGGAGGGGATGGTGAGGAAGGGAGAGGAGGAAGTTAGTGGAAAAGGCCGGAAGAAGGGAGGAGCCAGACCCAGAGGAGGAAAAGGACAAGCTCCTCCCCTGAGCTGACCCGCCGCCCCTCGGGCGCGCAGAGTGAAGGCTGGCAGCTCCTAGCTGCGGGCCTGGGCCCAGTGTAAACAAGCTGCCCCGTCGCCCAGGCCCCGGGACTGGGCCTGCCGCTGGGTCGGTGGCCTGACGCTGGCTCCGCCTCTTTCTTCCCAGCGCCAGCGCGGCACGCGGGTGGAGGGTGCAGCCGCACAATCGAGGTCAGCTCCACCTGCACACTGGGACGGGACGCAGCGCCCAGGCCCGTCCTGCCTGGCCCAGGGAGGCAGAGGCCAGAGGGCGCCCGGCTGGCCCCGGAAGCGCGGGCGCTCAGTGCGCACGCCGGCCTCACTCGGCTCTGTCTGTGCGGGTCCTGCGCGTGTGCATGGGTGTGAAAGACGGCTGCACACCCGTGAAGGCCGCCAGGCGGGCACCCACCGCCGTGCACTGGTTACAGGCGTGAGGGTGGAGGGTGCGGATGGGAACAGCCACGGCCTTCCGCGCGGTGGCCCCGGCGTCCTCCTGGTTTGTTTCCCATTGTAGGTTCTCCTCTTCTGCTGTGCTGGCTGTTGCCTGTTATCACAGCTAGTGTGTGGAGAACTCCCGCGCGGGCACCGTGAATGCCGCCCAGGGCCCCGAGGGCTGGGGCCCAGGCTGCAGTCTCACCCCACCGGCAGGGCGCCTCAGGCACTCCCCTCCCCAGCGCACGCAGCCCAGAAGGCCAGAGTGGGACTGAACCCAAGACCCCCACCGAAGCCCTTATGCTCAAACACTGTGACGCTATTTTTACGCACACAATACGCTCATTAACCATAACTGAATACTGACCAGGGGTCACATCCGTTTCCCAAATACAGCTTGTGAGAGTGAACTGGAAGACAACTGCTCACACACGTGCATCCCGACCCTGGACTAGGTGGGAGAGCAGCCGCGAGGGCCGGCGGCATGTGCCTGCGCCTCTGTGAGTGCCAGGAAACAAACCGCTGGGCTGGCCCTGAGCTGCCGCCCGCTGCCGGCTCGGGAGTCAGGCTAGCTCCTCTGCAGCAAAGCCACATTCTTACAACAGCTCACACTACACCCTTTTATTTTTTGAAACAGGGTCTCACTTTGTAGTGCAGGCTGGCTCTGAGCTCACTATGGAGCCCAGGCAAGCCTCGAACTCAGCAATCCTCCTGCCTTTGCCTCCCGAGTGCTGGGATGACAGGTGTGAGCCACCACGCCCGGCACTGTGGTACGTGGTACTAAGTGCTGGTGGGCGTGAGTCTCCACGCCCAACATTGTATGTGGTTCCGGGTTTCATACCAGTTTCAAACCAGGGACCTTGTGCTTGCAAGGCAGGCACCGGAACCGCCGAGCTGATCTCTAGCCCCCACTACTTTTGTCATGAGGAGAGAAAGCGCAGGACGCCCCGCAGCCACCTCCCGGGGCTGCCTGCACCCTCTGGAGTCGTGGCCTGCGTCGTCCTCTTCTGCCCCTGGATCCCTGGCTCTGTGCCCTCCGCCCTCCTGTGGCCAGGCCCAGGCACAGGGGCGCAATGATCCAGCTGGCGGAGCTGGGCGTAAGCCTGTCTGAGTGTCATGCTGCCCTCTGTCCAGGCGGCACAGCGGGCACTTGTGGAGTGGGGCACCTTAGAGATAAAGACTCCTGACTCCGGGGCATAGAGGACGCGGCTGCTGGATGGCTGAACGTTTAAAAATCACGTCACGATTTCTGCAGAGACCTCGGGAGAAGCACATGGTGGTTTCTCTTGCTCCTGCAGCCGAAGCAGCGTCTGGGGGAAAGGGCCGGGTGCCAGCCTGTCCGCCTGCCTTTACCGTGCTGAAGTCACTCATTCCTTCCAGAAACAGCCTGCTCCGGGAGCCCAGAAGCAGCAGACAACAAAACCAGCCCCATCGCTGGCCTCGGGCTCCCCGCGGCCCGGCCTCAGCGGGAGACGGGCACAAACACTGCCTCGGGCCTCGCCCAGCGGGCGGCCTCGGCCCCCAGAGACGCCCCGGAGACCCCAGGACCGGCAGCTCGGCACACACCTTCCCTCTGCTCCTCTCCTCACCGTGTTCCGTTCCCTCCGACTTCTGCGGCTCCTCAGCACCGCGTTCCCTGAAGACACAACACACAAGGAGGCCCAGGCTCTGCTGAGAGGCCCTCGGGGCCAGGCGCGAGGTGTGGCTCTCTCCGGAGCTCTGGCCGCACGGTGGGGCCGCTGCGGCCTCCGGGCCTTCGGCGCAGCCTGCGTCTCCTTCACACTCCTCCGCTCCTTCCTAAGAAGCGCACCGAACTACAGCCCAGACTCGAGCACGGAAACAAACAGCCTCTGACGGATGGAGGGGCAGCGGCACGGAGGGAACCTGGTGCCCGGACGGGCGTGGGAGAGAGGCTGGCATTCCCAGGAGAAACATGGTCACGGTCGCCCTGCAGAGCTACGTGGCAATACCAGATAAACCTGAAGAGACTTCTAGCAAGGCCGGAAAATCCAGTGGGAACCAGGGCTGCAGGACCTCGAACGCCCACCCGATGGTGTGACAGCGCACGGCCCGTCGGAGTCCGCCCCGGACTCCCGGAGACTCTGGCCTCTGAGCGGTGTGAGGGCCCTTTAACACGTCCTGCAGCGAGCCTGAAAGATCGCTTGCTCTAAAGCTGGAGCTTAACGAAAAGAAAATGGTAGGAGACCCAGCATGCCTAGTGACCTGATCCGTGGCCGACAAGCCCGGCGGCGGTGAGGCGCCCTTCGAGCCGGTTCTGCACCCACTTCTCCTCGTCCTCGGCGCCCTGGACGATGGAACTGGTGCTGACGGCAAGAACGCGGCGCTCATACCGAGAAGTAAGTTTTCTCTGAGATGTTAGCCCGCCGCGAGAAGATCAAGCCATTGGATGGACCTAAAAGGAGGCGGCCTCCGAAATGCACCCTGTGGCTAAGGAGTTTGAGCCCCACTGCAAATAACCCTGCGTTTCCCTGGAAATGAGGCCGAAATGGAACCACCTGACCAGAACCAGCCCTAGCTGGTCGTTACCAGGGTGACAGGAGGTCATGCGGAAGCCTGGCCTGCACTGCCCTCTCGCTGGGCGGCCGATCTGTAAAGGGCTAAGGGGAGGGCACGGTGATGCCGGGTGGGCGTTTCTCTCTGGTTGGGCCTCACTGGGGGAAACAGTAAAAGGAAGGGGGGACGCTGAGCCCTCCTCGCGGGCACGAGGCCTGCGTCCCCCCGTTTTCCTTCCACGGTGAGCGGAGGGGGCTGCGGCCCCCCCGAAACGCACAGCTCCCGGCCTGGCCGGCCCGCGCCTCCTCCTGCCTCCTCCGCGCGGACGCTGGGCGGCACCCACTCCACGTGCGGTCGGCCGACCGGAGGCCTGGCACTGCCGCGCTCACCGCAGAGCCGGAGGGAGAGGGAATGTGAGCGCTCAGAGGCCGGAAACTCTGAAGTCACCATCTGCCAAATAAAGCCGTTTCCTGGGGGCTGAGGAAACACTGCCGGGGACGGACCGAGAGCCCCACAGCCCCGTTTTCATGGCTCCCCTGCGCCCCCTGCCCCGCCGGGCCCAGTCAGCTCTGCGGAAGGCAGGAGGCTCTTCTCCGGGCGCCTCCTCAGGCCCCGCCAGGGACGGCGGAGAAACGGCCCAGCTGCCACCCAGCGCCTCTCCGGCTCCCGCTTCCTGCCTCTCCAGGCGCCGGACGCTCTTCCTTGTCTGTCTGTCTGCCTGTGGGGGCAGGTGGAAGGGTCGCCATGCTTGTCAGATTCCCCTTGCTGAGCTCCTACCGTGCTCTAACTCCCGTGTTTGCAACTTGACATAAATTATTTAATAAAGTCCTCACTGTACTAGTAGAGTACAGTATTGCCCCCCTGTACTGATGGTGAAACTGAGGCACAGAAAGTTTAAGAGGTCTGCCATAGCCCACAAAGACAAGAAGTGGGGTCTTTTGGACTTTAAACCTCTTTTTAAAAGAAATTTAGGCTGCAATGATAAACCTTCAGAAAAATTATGAAGGAGGTAAGATACTTTGAATGCCCCTTCGGTCCTCTTTTTTCCTTCCTTCCTTCCTTCCTTCCTTCCTTCCTTCCTTCCTTCCTTCCTTCCTTCCTTCCTTCCTTCCTTCCTTCCTTCCTTTTCCCTTCCTCCCTCCCTCCCTTCCTTCCTTCCTTCCTCCCTCCCTCCCTCCCTCCCTCCCTCCCTTCCTTCCTTCCCCTCTTCTCCCCTTCACCCCTTTTCTTTCTTTGTGGCTTGTTTTCTGTGCTGGGGACTGAATCCAGCGTCTCTCACTGAGCTCTGTCCTCAACATTTTCACTTTGTAAGTCCGGGTCCCACTAAGTTACCCAGGCTGGCCTTGAACTTGTGATCCTCCTGGCTAACTGGGAATGATAGACATGCACTACAGCACCTGGTCCGACACCCCTTCTCAAGCCGCAGGGAATACCATTCTCCACAGCTTTCTCCAGACTGCCAAGGGTGCCATCAGTCCCACTGGCATCTTTTTCTTTTTTTTTATTCTGGTGGTACCGGGGATCAAACTTGGGCCCTTGTGCTTCCAAGGTAGATGTGGTATCACTTAAGCTAAATCCCCGGCCCAGTGGCATCTTTCTTAATGATATTTGCGCTCCAACAGGAGATTCCTGGGGGGGCAGTTGGAAGTTCCCAATAAATACACTGTCGCAGGTGGATTTCAGGCCGCCTGGGAGGCACAGGGAACAGCCACGCCCCTCGGTTGTTGAGAAAGTTTCTCCTGAAACCTTGGTGACTCCTGTAGATGTTGCTACTTTCAAAATTCTAACGATTCTGTGCCTTTAGCAACGTCAAGTTCACACCCAAGACTGCTCAGACCAGCTTATGTGGAAGGTTCCCCCGAGGACCGTCAGAGCAGCTAAGCCGGGCGGCAGCTCCACGGTGGGCACTGTCCAGCACGCACTGGCCCTGGACGTGATCTCGACACTCGCATCATTCCTCCAGTCATTCAGTCAGCCCAGAGCACAAGGGTGGTTAAGGCCGTTGCTCAGAATCCATAGTATGTTGAGGGGACTCTCGGGGCAGTTTTTCAGAATAGAAAGATTCCTACTTTCGACTTTGCTATGATCAAATGAAGCGGGTGGTGTTTTTCTAGCAAATAAAATACATTCTTTGGATTTTCATCTCCTTGGGTCCCTGGAACATTCTAGTTGGCTGGTGAAAATCGAAAGCATTGAATTCAGCAAGTACTGTATTCTTTAGGCCAGAGATACCAACATTTTAGAGACCAGTGGCCAAACCACACCCCAAAACGCTCCTACTTCCGGCAAAGCGCCAGCCCTCCGGCTACACCTGAGTGCCGGGCGGCCACGTGAACCTCAGCGGAGTCACAGCCCCCGGGCGGGCTCGGACGTCCCCGCCGGGCCCTGCTGCTCCCCCGTGCGGTGCGTGGCCCCTGTGTGCACCGTCACCTGATGCCCAGCTGTGGGCATCGCTGGGCTGACCTGACTTGTGTGCCGACAGAGGAGGTCTGCGTGCCACAGCTTTGCCACCGCTGCTCTAGGTGAACTGCTGCGAGCTGGGCTGGGACAATGGGGGTTCTGTGTTCAGAAAGTCCCTGGGGCTGGGGGAGGGGCTGGAAACAGCCAGGTGTCAGGTACCTTGGGGTGGGGGCGCCCGCTGTGCCACTCTGGAATCCTAGGCCTGAAACGCCCCCGCTGACTTTCTCTGAAGCCTGAACTTCACACAGTGCCGAGGGAAAAGGACTTTTTTCTACCTGGTTGTTCAGCTCTGGAAATTCAGATGTGCCTTCGGTGCAGGAGTTGCGGTGTCCGGCACCACCGCACGGTGGGCAGGTGCCCTCGCACAGCCACTCTCACCCCAAAAGGGAGACCAGGTAGAAGGTGCCTTCGGGACGCTATGTGGCTCGGACACAGATTCACAGTCAGGGAATACCACCCAAGGGGCTTTCTGCGACAGGTAAATGCTCTTCACTAAGTGAGCGATTAATGCTTTAATATGAAACTGGCCCTTAATACAGACAGTTTAGATGGATTAATGGCCCACTCGCTTCCCTCAAAACAACGAGATGTTTTAAAAAAGTAACTAGGAGGACAGCTTAAAATAAGTAAACATTTCGGTGGTCTGTTGATACTCAGAGCACACATTGGAAGTTAACTAATTTGCTTCCTATGAGAAGCAGATTTCAGTGCTGTTCAAAGAGCGCTAGCTTTGAAATTAAGTAGCAAAAGCTGTCTTTGCATGTGTTCTGCCCGCTCAGGTTGACTTTCAGTGGTGGCATTTGCCAACCAGAGGAAAGAAGCTGCCATAACCGAGGCCAGAAGGCAGTGAGGGCATCGTCCCCACAGGGAACTGCAGGATTTGGCTCACAAGTGGCTGGTTTCAACTCCTGTCCCGGGAGTGCTCACTGATCCTTTATCAAAAATTACCACCCAGGGCTGGAGGGTTAGCTCAGTGGTTCTGGCGCCTGCCTCACAAGCGCAAGGTCCTGAGTTCGATCCCCGGTAACCACATAAAATGCTGGGCATGGAGACTCACGCCCACCAGCAATCAATACCACACACCACAGTGCCGGGCATGGTGGCTCATGCCTGTCATCCAGCACTCAGGAGGCAGAGGCAGGAGGATTGCTGAGTTCGAGGCTTGCCTGGGCTCTATAGTGAGCTCAGAGCCAGCCTGAACTACAAAGTCAGACCCTGTCTCAAAAAAAAAAAAAAAAAAAAACAACTATCCAAACAGCAAGTTCCAGTAAGTTCTGGGTGGTTTGATCCTTGCGTGTTGTGCTGTCTTGGCGGTAGTTGTGTGTATGTGTTCCTGTGTGTATGTGTATC
>PVIC010001076.1:76817-99517 GCA_004025085.1 Thryonomys swinderianus
CGAACTCAGCAATCCTCCTGTCTCTGCCTCCCGAGTGCTGGGATGACAGGCGTGAGCCACCACATATAGCATCGTGGTATGCGGTGTTGATTGTTGGTGGGCGTGAGTCTCCAGGCCCAGCATTGTATGTGGTTACCGGGGATCGAACTCAGGACCTTGCGCTTGCGAGGCAGGCGCCGGAACCACTGAGCTAACCCTCCGGCCCTCCCCCTTCTTTCTTGTGTGCTGAACTTGAACTCCCTGACTCCGGGTATTGTTCTGAGGGTGGCTCATGGACCCCGAGCCCGTACCCAAAGCCTGGGCTCTGCGTCTCTCTATGCCACGCTGCTGAGTTGTCAGAGTTGAGGAGTTTGCTCAGAGTCTGCTGAGATCAAACTCCTCCTGGGTTCACCGCTCACGGCTGTGTCAGAGCCCAGGTTTTGAAAAGCCCCAAGAGCAGTGCGCTCAGACAGCGCGCGCCCGGGGTTTCCCGCTCAGGAGCAGTGGGCCGAAGGAGCTGCCTGGGGAGGAGAGCAAACGGACACGCATTTCTCAGTTTCAAGATGCTGGAAGAAGGTTGGAAATTCCAATCCCGAACTGGTAAATTTTCTTCAGACATGAGAACTGTAACCTGGGGGTTATCTTTTCCTCTGCACAAAAAATTGTTTACGTTGCTAGGTAACAAAAGCCATTTGTAATTATTAGCCTGCCGCAGTGAACATCTGACTTCAGAAAGCCTGTGCTGGAACCGCTGTGATTCAGCCGCAGCCCCTGCAGCTGGGGAGGGTCCGCCCTCCGCCCTGACTACGTGACAGAGTAACTGGGAGCTGAGGGTTTCATTTTATTTGCCTAATTCAAGTTTAGCTTTGCAGAGCCACACGTGACAATGAGTACCGTGCTGGTCTGGGCGTTACAGCCCTCCGGACGTCACAGCAGGGACCTCCGTGGACTAGCATCTTTTGAAAGGGCTGAGTGATTGGTTTGCCTTATTTCTAAGTACTGGTTTTTTGTTTTGTTTTTGTTTTTGTTTTAGACAGGGTCTCGCTTTGTAGTTCAGGCCCTGAGCTTACTATGGAGCCCAGGCAAGCCTCAAACTCAGCAGTCCTCCTGCCTCTGCCTCCCGAGTGCTGGGATGACAGGCGCGAACCACCGTGCCCAGCATTGTGGGGTGTGGTACTGATTGCTGGTGGGCGTGAGTCTCCACACCCAATATCGTATCACTGTATGTGGTTACGGGATCGAACCAGGGACTTTGCACTTGCCAGGCAGGCGGCGGAACCACTGAGCTAAATCTCCGGCCCCTACTGGGTTATTTTTTGATGCCTTTCTCTCCCCTCCATTTCCTCCCACCAGCCTTCCTCTTGCTCTTTGCAGTAAGGAGCTGGAAGGACCGATCTGGTTCCAGAGTGCTGCCGCCACGGCCCCTCCGTCTCTCTGAGGACTGAGGACGCGGCAGGGCCACTGTGGGGCTGACCGAGGCTCCGGCCGGCTGTGCCCAGAGGCCGAGGGGCATCGCGAGGAAAGTCCTACGCGGTGCTCTCATCGCCCTGTGCGTCACAGCCACACCAGGACGAACCGTGCTCGAATGCGAACTTCCTGTTGCTAATGGCGGGCAAGGCTAGCGCTTCCTAAATCTTCTTAGAGGACTTTTAAAAAGAAAGACCCTGGGAACCGACAAGACCCTAATTTGCCTTCCTCGGAAGGTGACAGGTGAATGAATATGTCTGAGGAATCTTCTCTGCTTCAGGGTTTCTGGCCTACAGGGCATAAAAGCCTCACAACTCCGAAGGATTCCTCCCCGCGCCTCTTTGGAGCTGACCCTGTACCCTTCCTACCTGCTCTGTCCGCGAGTCCTGGGGTGAACTAAGCGCCCCTGCTCGGCCCCGACACTGGCCTGCCGACGGCTTGGGGTCTACCCTGGGCCAGCCTTTGCCGCCCCGTGCACGGCTCCAGGCACCACGGCCCGGGTATGCACTCCTTCCCCAACCCTGGCTGCTCGAGCCCACTTTCTGATCTTCCCATTGGCTATTCCCTCACTCTCAAGCCTTTACTGGAAGGTTAAATAAACTTTACCGTAAGCCACAAGGGAAAACAGAAAGAGAAAGTTAAAAGTAGATCCCCATCATTCTCAAATAGTCTTGAAATTTCACTCTGTTTTTAAGGGTTGGTTGCATTAGAAATGAGGCTCCTGAGCACATAGGAACATAGTCCACGGAAGCCAGGACGTGCCTGGGTTCCTTCTGGGATAACTGGACGAACGAGTGATGGTCTCTTCTGATGGTCACAGCACTGGATGTTATTAAAAGCGAGGAAACCTGGGCAGGGTCAGGAAAGTTAGGTCAGTGAGGTTGCTCAGAAAGTTCTGGAGACACAACTAAACTCTGCGTCCATGAGCTCACACAGCCTCAGCTACTCACAAAAGACCTGGGTTCCACTCCCAGGCCTGCACTTTATAGATCAAGTAGTTGTCTAACAGGTCTGGGCTCTTAACACACTTACTTGCAAAATGAGATGATGTTAGGTCCCTCCGGAGACTTGTGGGAACTTATTTCCAAGCTATAAAACAATGAACACATGCTCAGTATTATTTCTTTAAGTTTGTTAGTCAGTGATGCCTCTGGTTGGTCCACACCACAGTGAAGACAGTACGAGACCATCTCCTGGCTCTGGTCGTGATCCTAAGTTAGCACAAAGCTCTGGCTAGCGAAGTAGCCAGCTCACGGCCTCCAGTGCGCTCCAAGCCTCGATCCTTAGGTTACCAGGGTGTCCAAATGTCCAATAATCACACCTTTTTTTTCCCCCTTTGGGTGGACCGACCATTCTGTCGTGCAAGCGCTTTTCCTGTGAATTACAGCTTCAGGCCTTTTACTGTTTTGAGAGGGGATCTCATTAAATTGCCAAGTTTGACTTTGAATTTGCAGTCCTCCTGTTTCAGCCTCCTAAGTGGCTGGGATTAAAGGTGTGTCCCATTGCACCTGGTGGTTTTTGCAATTTTGAATGACACGTTTTTATGATTGATTCTTTTCTGACACACAGCAAGGAAGAGAAAAGGGAACTTCCTGCCGCGTGGTCTGTACGAGGTCTGTGTCCTGTGGCAACAGATGCACAGAGTGTAGAAGGCCATCAATGGATGACTGACTTCAGAAAGTGGCCCTGCAAGACTGAAACATTTTTCATGGGATATTAAAATTCAGTATTTTATGGACTTGCTTCAAGCAATACTGATACATAATTTTTCAGTTTTTCAATTTAAAATGTTTTCCCAGTTTAAACAATAGCTTCTTCAGGAAAACTGCCGAGAAAACGAGTAAGTCACTTCAAGCCTAAATTCTGACGGTATGTAAATAAAAATTCATGGCATTCCATTTTTAAATCTCTCCCGAAAAAGAATTCCATGGAGACATCAGCCTCGAGCATCCAGAGGCAGGTCGGTCATAAATACTCAGGCGAGGCCGGAGACCGCGATCGTCACCTGCCGTGGCCCTTGCGAACCACACTGAAGACGCAGCGGCGGACTCTCCCCATCGGGTGACTCCGTTAGCCGGAGGACTCTGACGGTCAGCACCTCCCCGAACACTCGGCAGTGCAGGAAGAAGAGGCGCCTGTGCGTGCGGGGCCGCGAGGGCCGCCACCAGCCAAGTCGCACTCCGACTCCTTCCCCAGACTCGGTCTTTCGCCTCTTTTGTTGAGCAAGCGAAAGAGGTTTAAGTCTCGGCACCAGCTACACCTGAAGGCAGGGAACCTGTCGGCTCTGGTTTTCCAGACTGGACTTCAGTGTCTGAGATACAGTATGAGTAAATGAACAGGAACAAGGACTAAGCAAAAGCAAAAAAATAAAATTGGCTTGGCTTTCCCATCAGGGGAAGTTAAATAAAATATATGGTCAAAGAAGTACTTATCCAGTAAATCCTACTTGTCAGCATCACAAACTTGTTATTAAAAATCCCACCCGCATATTTAGGACACAATGATAAAGCCAAGTGAGGATAAACAAAACTGCCCATGTGTTTTCATTTAAAAAGAAATTCAACTTTCCATATTAAAGATGGCAGCTCCACCGAGCATGTAACTAGCCTCTTTGGGAGAAAAAAAATCCAGAAGAGAAATGTTAAACCTTTAAAACAATAAAATAGCATGTGAAGGAGATAAACCATTAGGAATATGACTGAGTTGATTTTTTTTTCCTTTCTCTGAAAGGGGGAGAGAACTGAATATTCTTGCTGACTCTAAAAACAAGACATTTTCTAATTCTGCCTCCTCCTGAGGAAGTCTCAAAGACAAGATCGGTCTTTCGGGGGCAGGGCTTCCACGTTCCCTGGACCGATGCAGAAAGGCTGCTCAGGACAGAACAGGAAGCCCCCGGCGCACCCGGCACACATTTGCTTGGCTCGTATGGTGCCTGGAGCTGCGGGCCTCGAGGTTTTCTTTAAATTTCTCTCTTCCTCCGCTCGGCCCTGCGTACTCCCCAGAACGCTTTGTACCGTGGAGAAACAATATAAATAAATCACGTAATAAAATGACCTTTCCCAAATCACGTTCTGGCCGGGAGATGCTTTCCACAGCTGTCTCTCTCCTCGGACTGCAGATGCCAGCAAGAGCGCGGCATTTACAAGCCCTGCCAGGGCCCGACGTCCCGCTGAGTGCCGTTCTGGGGAAGCCAGCTTCAGCACGCTTCCTTTTCACATTTTTTGGCAGACTGAAGATGGATACTGCCAGTGAACTGGGCTGTGTACAAAAACATCCTTATCTTTGGCCTTACAGTTTGCTTCTGGAGGAAAGAAAGATGTTCGGGGACACAGACCTTGAGGAAGGGCTTCGGAGCAGGGTTATTTACTTATTTATTCTAGTTGTTTATTGGCATGTTCAGAGGCTGATTTTGTTGCGGGAAGGCTTGACCACAGTGACACGTAAATAAGGAAATGCTTGAAAGGAAACACAGGGGTCCTCCTCTGGGACTGCTCTTCCTCAAAGCTGGGCCAGGCCTGCGAGTGCCAGATGCGATGCAGCTACGGTGGGCAGCGGGGGCCATTTTCCGCAGGTGGCTTGCTTTGTGAGGGATCTGACGGACCACATTATTTGTCAACATGGCCTAATCCACATGTCAAACAACATTTCCAGTCTGTTCCCAGAATGCGACCCGTCCCTGAGGACGACCAGCAAGGTCATGATTCAGAGAAACGCGCGAACACCCAGAGTGACTGGGAGGCTGTGGTGGACAGCAGTACTCGCTTTCATATACTTTTTTTTTTTCTATCAGTTTCTAACTTAGAATTCGAAAACTGTACGGTGTTGAAAGCAGAATAAGAAGCAGAAATTAAACCTGTTATTTTTCTCTCTCAGTTCTAGAATGTTTCTTGCTTTCCTAGTTACTGTTAAGTTCATCTGGAAGGAAGTAGGGGATGTGTCATTAATTAAAAAACAAGAAATGTCCACTTCTCTCTCTCCGAGAAAGCGATCCAGGGTCAGGACCAGCATCGGCGAGTCTCCTCCCCCGCCCGCTCTCCACAGGCCTCTTCTTCCCTCGCCTCTGCCGAGTCTCCTCACAGATTTCTCGCCATGCTCGTCTTCTGCTTCTTTCCCAGTGCTCTTACCTCTTCTCTCCCTCTCCTTCCCCTTAAGACTCCGCCCTCATTGTCTAGTTTAGAAAGTCGGTCTGTATATTTTTCTCAAAATCTCCCAGCAAGCCTAGCGAAACTAGGCTAAAATGGAAGAACCAACAGCCATCCATGACTCCTTCCCCTCTAGCTTCTGCTCTGTGCTTTTTTATTTTATGATCACTAAACTGGAGTTTCTGATTTTCTTGGGCCAATTCCAGTAGGAGTTATTGCACACTCTACAGGAAGAGTGCTGAGATGAAGCAGATTCCAGTAAAACTCTGAGCTGGCCACATCTCTTAATGAATACACTTTGTTCAAAAACGGGAAAATTACATTTTGTTTTTCAGGCTAGGTCATGAGAAAACAGACACTAAGTCTTTTTATTTTCAAATTTAGTTACACCTGGGGTTTAGGAAATGGTGAAAAAAAACAGTGGTAGCTATTTTTAAAAAGTAGTAAAACTGATTAAAATGTGATTCAACAAAAAGTTTGCTTCTCATTAAAGACGACTGGTTTCCTGGCTACTTTCAACTCTCTAACTTTGCCATTATTCAGCCATTGTCGACCTACAAAAATGATCATTTTATGTAGCCACATGTAGTAGGATGACATAAAGTTTTATTGGGCTAAGTATGTCTTTGGAGCCTTCTGAGACCTGGAAGGCCCGGGAGGACTGATCCCTGCCCCATAGTCACCCCGTGGGCGCCCCCACGGTCGGAATCAGCTCTCCCTGTGCGGCTCACATGACCCCCAGCAGGCCTGTAATGTGCTCTGCAAACAGAAAACTCAGAGCCTTAACCCACAGATGCGCAGCGCTGTCGGCTGCGCATGAAGACGCTATTGTGGAGACAGAGATGGTCATTTCATGGAATCAAACGCTGTTGAAACTGCAGCCAACATAAAACATTCAAGAATACAACGCTCATTGTGAGAAAGGAGAATAGGGGACACCGGGCCCACACTGTCCCGTGGCACCAACAGGGCATGTACCATCCGCTGTGCCCTGCGTGTCCCCAGCCCTTCCCTTGTCCTGACTTCGACTCAGGGGTGACCCTCACTCCCGGAGCTTGTAGGGGGAGGGGCTGTGCGTGGGTAGGGACATGGGTAAAAATGAGAATTAACTCATGCCACAGACTGGTGCAAATTCCCCAATGTTGAGTGTGTCTGTCAGTTGTATGTAAAATGTACCCATAAAGAATTCAATTAAAAAAAATAAGAAGGGGCATATGGAAGGGGTAGGAGGGAAGATGGAGCCTTTTTCCCTCATCTATTATGAATATTTCATTTCAAATTAAACACAAATCTCAGGAAAATATGTTTAGATGAATTTGTAGCTGTGCCACAAAAGTAGAGAGAACTCTTTAATACTAATGATGGAGTCTGTATACCTCTGTGCTGTTTACCATAAAAAGAACTTTTGCTGACTGTGAACTAACTTTTGCCCCCTTGAGGACGTCATGCCCCTTGATAGGACACGCCCTGTGCCCTAGGTAGGAGCGTGCAGTTCGCCCGGGAGCTGGGGTGAGAGGCAGGTGCTCTGCTGCCCGCACGGAGCCCCGCGGAGGTGCCCAGCATTTCCACATCTCGGGTGAATACGGTGGAGCCTCGACTCTTGTCCCCGAGGGCCAGTTACGATCCACCGTGGTCCCCTGAACACTCAGACCCCTCAGCGCCTGCACAGTCTCTCCCGGAGATCTCGGGAGGACTCAGCGCCCTCGGACGCTGGCCCAGGGCTTCCCAGCGAACCCCTAAGGGAAGGTGTTGTCATGCTCGCTCCAGACTCTTTAAGGATTATTAAATCTGTATCTGAGACCATCTGGAACCACAAGTGGCCAGCGTGTGGGTCGTAACTCAAGACTTTGGCCCTAAGTTAAAACTAAAATTAACCCAAGCTGTTCATATGCCAGGCTGGTTGTAACCCGAGGGTCTACTATAGTTACATCTGTGAACAAATTTCTTCTTCCTTAAATCGCTGAAGGAAAAGATTCACGGGGAAAAGTCCAAGAACCAGCACATGATTTAGAAACATTCATCCTTTGTTTTTTGTCTGCTTCCTCCTTCTAGTGGCTCCAGGGCAGGCCAGCAAGATGGCCACCGCCAGTACCGCACCTGAGAGAGTAAAGTGCCAGGCAGCCCCGAGAGGCCTGCGGGCTTCTCCTCTGTCTCCACGTCTGCATGGTCAGACTGACTGACTCACTCGTAACAGTCCGCACAACTGCTGGCACCAGAGGGGCTCCAGCCCCGGGGGAGCCCCCCAGCGCTCAGGAACTCAGCCCCCCACCACGAACAGCCTTTGGGAGGGTGCACACGGGGGGCCACAAGCACAGCCGCGAGGGCCACCAGAGTAAAGAGGCCGTGGCAAACTATAAATAGACCATCCACTCCAGTCTCTACTAGGTATCTTTCCAAAAGAGTTAAAATCATCATAGTACATTGACCCATGCAGACTCATGTTTATAGCAGCACAATTTATGATAGCTGAGTCTTGGAACTGGCCTATACGTCCACCAACAGATCAACAGATAAAGACATATGGTATTTGGGGCTGGAGCTTTAGCTCAGTGGTTCTGGCACCTGCCTCGCAAGCACAAGGTCCTGAGTTTGATCCCCGGTAACCACATACAATGCTGGGCGTGGTGACTCACGCCCACCAGCCATCAATACCACAGACCACAGTGCCGGGTGTGGTGGCTCATGCCTGTCATCCCAGCACTCAGGAGGCAGAGACAGGAGGATTGCTGAGTTTGAGGCTAGCCTGGGCTACATAGTGAGCTCAGGGCCAGCCTGAACTACAAAGCGAGACCCTGTCTCAAAAAAGAAAAAAAGGTGGTATGGTATTTATATACAATGGAGTACTATGATGTCTTAAAAAATGATAAATTTGAGTCATTTATATGAAAATGGGTGGGTGTTCAGACCATAATGCTGAGCAAAATAAGACAGAAAATTAAATATCACACAAATTTCCTTATATGAGGAACTTCGAGAATAAATAATTTGCAGAGCAAAATAGACAGATGGTAGCAGACAAGGAGATCCACTACGTGGAGGTGGGAAGAGCTGGGGAAGGAGAGAAGGCGGGAGGAGGGACTCCAATGACACGCGTGGCTAACAACTCCCCGAGGTAAGTGAATTGTTATTTAAAACAAACGTGTATTAAAAACAAAGTGCCCACGAGATGTGAATTCCAGCTGTGCCACAGGCAGATGCGCTGGAGGGGCCTGAGACTCGGTCGTGACCCGGGACTGTGCCCGGTGCACCGGCCCGCGGACTCGGGAGACGCCCGAGCTGCCCAGACTGGCCCCGCGGAGAGCGCAGGCTCGTGGTGCTCGCTGTTGAATCCCCAGGCTCCGCCGGCCTGACTCTGCTCACAACATGCAGAGGCGGACACGTGGTCTGGCTCCGCGTGGAAGGACCCCGTCAGGAGAACTAACGCCACGCAGGGCACCCTGGCCCGCAGCCCCTGAGCCTTTGCGGGACGAACCGTGTGCACAGTACGACTTTCCAACCCCACAGCTCACCGGCTGTCATCTTTTAAGGAGAGTCTGAGGAATCCGCTACTTCTGAGTGACTTAGCAAGAAAGACCCACACAGATAGCAGAGGAAATGCTCGGCTGCGTACAGGACCCACGTCCCCCGAGCGTGGGCACCTGCGTCTACGCCTGAGCGGGGCCGTCTGCTGCCTGGATAGGCCCGCAGGTCCTCTGCACGCTTCTCCCAGCCACACTCCGGTCTGATCGACACATCCATCCAGCAAGTGCCAGAGAGAATCAGAAACGCAGCCGAGTCGTGAGCACACAGAACCCCAGCGCTCACAGGCCACACGCGCAGGGCCGCGCAGGGAAGGCCCCGGCTCACGGCTGTCCTCCCACAGCTAGGGCACTGTGGGCTGCGTGCGCAAGGCTTCCCTGGAGACAGCCCGTGGGGAGCACCCCGCACAGCAACACGCAAGTGCTCCCTACCCTCTCGGGCATTCGTTGTAAATCATGCAGAACTTTTCTTCTCAGCAGTACACGATGGTTCTCTATGTGTTCTGATGTAAAGACAGTTTTATACATTGGGAAAGTTATACCCGACTCGCTCACATAAACCAGCAATAATCTCAATATGCTACTGCTGGTTTCTCCTGGAAGCTCTATAAACCTAGAGTGCCTCTGGCTAGTTTTTATTTATTTATTTTTCTTGAGACAGGGTCTCGCTTTGTAGTTCAGGCTGGTCCTGAGCTCACTGTGTAGCCCGGACAAGCCTCGAACTCAGCGATCCTCCTGCCTCTGCCTCCCGAGTGCTGGAGTGACAGGTGTGAGCCACCAAGCCCAGCCTCTGGCTAGTTTTTTAAGGCAAGAAGACGTGGAAAGCCAGAATATATTCATGTAATCATCTTGTCCTTGGTCACATGGTAATCTGAGCCTGATACCAATGGACCAACAAGCCCTAGTGATTTTGAGATTCCTCTTACATTTTGATGATTTTCAATATAATTAACCCGTTGTTTGATCCTACTTTCACCCAATTTCTTATTCATGATTACCTTATCGTTCCATATGCTCTCAAGATCATCCTGCTTTTTCCTTTGCATTTCTTTCCCCCTTTTTAAATGTGCACATATTTGCAGTATATAATACATCCTTTCATCCTGGAGAACGTTACGCGTGCTCGCCCCGTCTTGACTATTCTCCCCCTCTTCTCCACAAGTGCGTCCTGACAGCATTCAGACAGTAAAGCAGACAGGGCTTCCTTATTCTGCCAGGCTTGTTTGTTTTAGAATTTCCATGTCTTCAGCCCTTGTTGTCTACACGAATCCATTGAATCCGTGGCTGCCTCCGGCCCTGGAGTGCGCAAACATGGATGCTCACGGTCAAGGACAGAGCGGCAGTGGACCGGGAAGCTCATTTCCAGCTCCCAGCCACACATCCGCCAACCTCCATTTCCGCGGAGAAGGGCAGAGCAGGTCTCTGCAGTCCTGAGATCTTCAGTGCACCTTACTGTCTGCCGAACTACTTACCTGCAGCACCTAACGCTCACAAAACCCCATGCAAACACGCTCCATGTTTTTAAACTCTCTCTTTACTGATGAGGAAAGTTATGCCCAAAGTTTCTTTAAGGTCGACTCCCCCAAAGTCCCGTCTAAATCTGGGGCAGGGGACTCAATCTCACGGGGGATGGTATCGGTCGCTTTCAGGGGCACTCGGCCCTGTCCAGCTGCCACAGCCTGGGAGGGGCTACGCGATGTGTGTGCCCGGGCTGCTGGCCACCCTGGCGCACACGGGCGCAGCCCTCACACTGCCGCAGAGAGTGCCAGCCTTAGAAGATGCCCAGGGCTTCCCGCATTGTCCGGAAGGACTTACAATGACTGACAGGTCGTATTAACTACTTGAAATGGAGCTAACATGACTGAGGAATTTTAAAGAATCTAAATAGCCGCATGTCTCATGGCTATTCATTGGACAACACAGGTAGGTCTTAGTTGGAACGATATTTTCTCATTGTAAAATGTCACATCAGAAATGACTTTATGCAATTATCCTAAAAATTAGTGAAAGCGGTACTTATGCGTTAGGTTATTACATGCTAATTTAGGATAACAAGTCCCTACAGGTGGAGTGTCCTTCACTGGAAGCACTGGGGGTGAGGAGTGTGTGGGCTTCAGAGCTTCCAGAGTTTTAGGGTACGTATGCGTTCACGACGGTGTGTCTTACGCACGGGATCCAAGTCTAAACACAAAACTAATGTGCATTTTGTGTACACATGCTATGCACTGTCTGAGGGGGGTTAATGCAAATAAATCCACACACGAGACAAAGCACTTCCCACTGGTGTCCTCACGTCAGAGTGCAAAAAGGCTCAGACTCGGGAGCGCTTTGCATCTCAGGTTAGGGAGCCCAGCTGGGTACAAAGGCCAATCACAGGCCAAGGAGGTGCGTCTTCTATGATTACATACACACGCGTGCGCCGGAAGTAACTCCCAAAGGATGATTCTCACAACAGCTGCGTGTTTCGATACTTCACAAGCGACGAACACGCACGGGCCTCAGGTCCCTCGTCCTGCTCCGTCCCCACGTGTCCTGTCCTGCTCTCTGTCACACGCCGGAGCCTCGGTGCTGGGGACGCTTGCCCAGGTCAGTGCGGGTAACCACGCCAGAGTGCACACGAGCCGGACCTCTCACCTCACACCCTGCTTCGCCGTTGCCCCGCTACACCTTAGCCTGTAAAGCCAGACCCCGTGGCCACCACCAAGGCCAGTGACTAGAAACGGCGCTGCACTCTGGAGAGCAAAATCCAGGTGATGTCTCCCAGTGGCCTGAAGTGCCCCCCACCCGCGCGGCACGAGGGGCTCTGCAGACAGGCAGAACGGCCCACGAGACCGTGCAGGTGTGTGCGAGGCCCGGAGGGCACCCCTGGCACCACGCCCTTTGGGGCTGGCAGCTGGGGCTGGATTCACACCTGGATTTCTCTCCCACTAAGAAAGTCAGCGCATCAATTTCAAGGCGTACAGGCGTCAAGAGAGGGGGCTCACCTGTGAGAGTCTCGTGCACAGGTGTGCTCTAGACTAAGGACTAGTTAGAGTCCCCTTGACTAGTGCGTCAGTGACATTTCAGCTTGATTCTTTTGGATGAGGTCTGGGCTGAAAATAAAAGTTTGGAACAAGCCCTAAGTCAGAATAAAGCGGACAGGACTGCGGCCCCTCCTCCCTCCCCCGGCTCCAGTCCCATCACGGCCTCTCCAGAGAAGTCCAGCCCAAAGGCACACAGCCCTCATCCTTCCAACGGGGGTTATCTTGTGACCTTACTGATTTTTTCACAATATTTTTGAAATATACTAACTATATGTTCGTGGAGTTAACTTCTTCGTTTCTCTGTCCGTGTCTCCTGCCCAGACGGTAAGCCCTCTGAGGGAGGGGGCTATTTCTCTCAGTCCAGGGCATCTGCATAATCCAGCGTGCCTGGTAACCAGCCTGGATTAATAGGCAAATGAAAAATACACCACTGTGTTGAAACGTCATTGATTCATCTTCTGATTGTTATAAAAAATTGTACAGCATAATAGAACTATTTTCCCATATTCCCAAGAATGAATGTTCCCAAATTGTAATATTTCTTGCTGGGCCAGAGAGCGCTTTCATGCACAAGCATTTTCCAGTTCATACTGTCCCTGACTTCAGGGCCCAGAAACAAGAGCTCCGGGTAACCAGGGAGCACGTCCAGGCATGGTGGACGGCTGACTGCTAGACCACGCACCCACCCAGCTCGGTCCCCGAGGCTCCTGCTTCCGTCTGGAGAGGTCGTTTCTGAACACGACGGTGCCTCCCAAGGCCCCTGGGCGAGGCCTCCAAGGAGACTTTATTTTTACAAATATTTATAATGATCTCACTGTGTGCACAGGCCAGGAATCTGGGCTGACTTACAGAATAGCAGGGGATGCAGCTGAGCTCTGAATCTTACCGCTTTGGGTTCACTTCCCACGTGAGCCCCGCGTGACTCTGGGCCAGTTACGGCTCTTTCCTGAGCTGCGGGCCCCTCGTCCGTGAGGGCGGTGACCACGGCGCAGACGGCGTCCGGCCGCGGCGCGGAGGCGGCAGGACATTCGG
Source organism: Thryonomys swinderianus (assembly GCA_004025085.1). Classification (NCBI taxonomy): domain Eukaryota; kingdom Metazoa; phylum Chordata; class Mammalia; order Rodentia; family Thryonomyidae; genus Thryonomys; species Thryonomys swinderianus. Next base: position 89,979 of record PVIC010001076.1, read on the forward strand.
CGGCATCAGCCGTGGCGCGTGCACAGGAAGCGCTCCAGGGATGTGAACTCTGTGTGATGGTCTTAAAATCCTGGCTGCTGTGGATCCTGTCCTGAAGCTGGACCGGCTGTGCGGGAGGGGAGAACCCGCCCTCGGGTCCGCCGCAGCCAGTCGGAGCCGGAGCCGGAGCCGTCCTGCGCCTCCGCCTTGTTCGCGGGCCGCCGGTGCACCGTGGAGGAAATTCCACCGAGTGGCCGGGGAGCTGCCCCGCCGGCCGCCCACTGACTCCAGTCCTCCACGTGCCCATCACGGGCCGGCTGCCTCTCGGACTGAAGCTCCGAGCTGCAGCTGGGCCGCAGGCAGCAGGAGGGTCTTTCGCCCACCGTGCCGGGTCAGAACTCCCGACCCGTGATTAATTCCTGTTTCACGCCGCTGATCTCTGGAATGATGTGTCTCCGTCAGTAGGTTGCAGAACACAGTTACCATTCTGTTCGTAGAAATGACGGATATTTACCATTAGCTGCAATTAGGTAATAATACGAATAGTCGGTTTCAATAGTCGACGGTTTCAGCTGCTCCCGAGAGATGTCAGGAGTCGCCGTCTCTCCCAAGCCTGTGCCCCCCCAGCAGCCTCCCCAGCTTTGCTCATTTTGGACTTGCTTTTCTGATCACTGACGGTTTCGGAGCGGGCACCGCCACTCAGAGCGCCGCGCCCCGCCCGGCACAGCCTCTCCGCGCCCCGCAGGGACTCTGCGCCTTACCCCCTGCTGCGCCGTCACCCGCCCCGCGAGACGCGGCCACTCTGCTCAGGTGCCCACGGCCGCATCCGTGCAGGGCGCACAGTCCGGACAGGCCGGCCCATGGCACGCGGTCAGCGGATCTGAATCCTGCCTCTGCCACCTCCCGTGGCATCTCCTCTCCCTGCCTGGCATGAAGGCGGCTTTACGGATCCCAGATACACATGACGGGCCTCGCAATGTAAACACGAAGAGATCTGGGGACAAAAACATTGGCACCAGAGGTGGACACAGTCCCTGCTTGGTGCCCAGGGCACAGCTCCAGCCTCCCCGTCCCAGCACTGGAGGCCGCTCGGGTCCCTTCTGCAACCTGGACTCATCAGAGTGCTGCAGCAGCGTGGCGCTGTGCGGGCCACCGTCCTCCCGTCCTGTCCGGGGGCAGTGAGCAGGCGCGGTCTGGGGGCGCCCCGTGCCCGCTCCTGGACGTCCCGACGCCCGGGCTCGGCGCTGTGCGGGTGGCGTCGCGGATGTGCAGACGCAGCCGCGCTCGGTGATCACCCCAAGGCGATGAGCCCCGAGGGCTCCCCAAGCGCTGGCCTTGTCCGCCTCCCTCCCGCCGCCTGCCATCTGCTTTGTTTTCGTTCCTTCGGTCAGCGCAGGATCTACCAGTAATTCACAAAGCTAGCCCCGTACTTGGGCTGACCGAAGAGCTGTGAGGAAACAGTCCAGCACGTCTGCGCGGGAAAGAGCCCACAGCTCCCACAGGCCCGGGTGCCTCGCAGGGGCGGGCGAGCGCTCGGCCAGCTGGCGGGCGGTGGCCTTGACCGGCCCTGGCTGTCCCCCTGCTCCGCCTCCTCGCTCCGCAGAAGCGGCGGCTCACACCCGCCCTCCTTCGCCCGAGCCCGAGCGTGGACCGTCCAGTCGCGGCTCCAGTCTCTCTCCACACGATGCCCTGTGCTTGCTGCGTCCCTGCCGCCTCCACGGCCGCTTAGCAGCGGACCCGTCCCTGGGCACGAGAGCAGGGAGCGGCTGGGCTCCGATGGCCCTCGGAGGAGGGAAGCAGCCACGGAGGGTGACGACGCTGCCCCTCGGGGAGTCCTCTGCCCTCTGTGCCCTTCTCTGCCAGAGGAGGGTAAAGCTGAGGCCCATGCGTAAGGAAATGAAGAACTGGTCAGAGTCACTCCGGAAGGCGAGCTCCGGATCCTCTCTGGGAAGTAACAGAAGCTTTTCCTCATTTCCCACGTGTTTATAAACGCTAACGGCATGTAATCCTGCAATTCTGGCAGAGTTGCGCTATCCGGGCATCCCGCTTCCATTTACATTTTAGAGGGGGAGACAGTAGATACCGGCCCTCGGGACCCACCTGCGAGACCCTCTGATAGCACCTCGTGGGCAAATCGCCCTCTCTCCCCAGCGATGCTATTGCGGCTGAGCTGGCGCTGGCCCAGCTGTTCCCAGCTGCACACAAGATGTCCACAAGAGCACAGTGCCAGCCTTTTGTCCTTGCGTGACACAGCTTAACTGGTCTCCTTTGAGGCCGGAGTCTGATATTTTGTTCTAGCAGGAATCCAATCAGCAAATCTGAAAGACGTCCGGAGGTCAGGTTTAAAAGGTAAGGTTCTGTGCGTGACGCTCCGTTCGGCACCCACCCCGCCCCTCGCGAGGCCTGGCGGTGACCGCGTCTTCAATAAACCCCGAGCAGGAAGTGAGCCGGGTGGGACGCATGTCCTCCTTGTCTCGGGGAGGGCCGGGGCCACACGTCAAGCCTCCGCTGCATTAACTGACACCAGGATGCTTTTCAGAAGCCGATTCGCTGCAATGTGACAACAGCAACAAAAGTTCACTGAGCATCTACTGTGCGCCAAGCACATGTGCAGGGCCAGGAAGGGCGATGGAAGGTTTCATTGTCACTAGGGCATGTTTCACGCCCGCTCCTGATGCCTTTAACACGCCCGCCACAGCGGACGGTCAGTACATGTTGAACAAATGAATAAATGACTCACTCAGTGAATCAAACTAGATGGAGTGGGAGCTGCTGCCCAGAGGCTGCACTGGGGAGACTGAGGCAGCCTCCGAGCTCAGGGGCACGTGCCCGGCAGGGCAGGAGGGTGAGCCTGGCGGCTGTGCCTTCACCCTCCTCAGGCTACACGGGACGAGGCGGCGGCCTCACCCTCCCTCTCGCCCGTCTCCCCCGTTTCTGAAGCAAGCAGACTCCCTGTCGGAGGCCGATCGAGTGAAAAATCGCCAGCCCAAGTGTTTCCTGTGTCTGCTGAACCACGCACTCGAGAGATAAGAGCCAAGAGATCGTGGTATGTGTGAATCGAAAAGGCTGTGAAAGAAAATCTCATTTGGCTACCACGGAGGCTCCGCCCAGTTGCTGCAGAAGGAAAGATCAGGTGAACTGCGAAGCTCACCGAAGAGGAACAAGATTTTCTTCCCCCGATTTGCTTGGTGTACACGCAGTCTGTGCAGTCTGCGGGGTACGAGGATGTTGCTGAGTAGCGTGAAGCTCTGCTGTCCCTGTGAAAACACATATACACTCTTTCCCTCCTGATTTGTGCCCCAACTTTTGATTTTTATTTGTAACTGCCTAGTGCATCTTGTTAAACAGAAAACTAATAGCACGTAAGGATTCTGAGATTTCGTGCTCAGTGAATGAGCCTGGTCTCCCGCAGCTCACTCTGGCAAAGCCAAGGAGCACGCCGTGGCGTCACCCAGGCAGAAGGTGCCACACAGCAACGCCTCTCTCGGGTGGCATCTGGAGCCTTGTGAAGAACCCGCCCACTCTGACCCGGGGCCTCTGCTGCTCTGCCAGTATCTTGGCAGACAAAGCTCGGGAACAGCCAACCTAGCCTTAGAAAAGCCACTTGGCCTGAGTTGGGTGTGACTGGTGCCAAGATGTGGCATCAAGACATAGCCAACCTTTTCTTCTACATGCTTCATTTGGTTTGAATTTGTAAAAAGTATGTATTGCCTTATAAATGGAGGTTTCATATGGATATAAAAGTACGCGCAGATATATAAAAAAGGGCTGTGCTTCTAAAATGATCTTTCTATAAGTGTCAAATAAAATAAACCCCAACATTCAAAACTCAGTGTCTTTAGTGGACTTGCAAGTGATGCTATTTTTCTTGAAAATTAAGCAACTAAAATGACAGAGAAAGTATTTTCATTTATAAAAGTAAAAACAGGCCGGGCGTGGTGGCTCCCGCCTGTTATCCCAGCACTCGGGAGGCAGAGGCAGGAGGATCGCTGAGTTCGAGGCTTGCCTGGGCTGCATAGTGAGCTCAGAGCCAGCCCGAACCACAAAGCAAGACCCTGTCTCAAAAAGAAAAAAAAAGAAAGAAAGAAAAAAAAAGTAAAAACAGGTATGAATGAATGTGACATACAAATTGTGTGTCGTATTATTCCTACAAAATCTCCTACTTGATAACCTTCCCCCTTTTCCTACTTTTTCTGAAAATACTGGTTAGAGGAGAAGGAAGGAAAATCAGCTTCAAATATATACACGTATATTTATATTATTATAAATATATATACACAGAGAAACCTATACTTTTGGGAGTTTTTACTTTGTAATGAAAAATGGAGATTCATAACAGGGAGCAGAAAGAGCACTAAAAACATAAATAAGAGCTAATCAAATTCTGTCTTCTAAGAATTTGAAAACCACATTAACATTCTGTGCAACAAATATATAATTACCTCTCTGGCACACCAAATACTGACATAAGTCATTAGATAAGGTAGTGGACATTGTATATCTAATTGAATGTATCATAATTTATTTCATATAATTTTAAAGCTGACTATGTTATCACTTATGGGTTGTAAAATTCCGCTGCATAAGCTCGGCTGCTCCCAGCGCACGAGCCTCACCCTTTACTACAACCTGGACCTTGTGTAGAGAAGGAACCTACAGCCATACAGCAGACCACGGAGAGACCAACTCTGTACAAGCCATCACTCCCTGGACCTGATTAGGCTCCTTGGAGACTGATTCTTCACTTACAGATTGGCTTTCTCGTCAAAGACACGCGGATGAATCTGTTTCCACCCATCCTTTTTTCTATGTGAGGATCCCATTTACTGAGGACACACCAAGATGACCGACCCCTATGGAAGGAGCAAGACCCTTGATACATCAGCAAAGAAAAGAAAGACACAGTCTGGGCCCCGAAGCTTGTGGGAGTTAAGAGCGCTCAGCAGACAGTGTACAGTGTGACTCTACATGACTGCAGCTGTTTAAGGTGGGCTTTAACCTTCTAAGAACTGACTTGACTCTGAGGTTCTGACCAAAGATGATTAAATATCATTAGCGATAGACAGGAGCTTGGGGCCACCCTGAGGTTTCTGTTATGAAGAAGGTGGCAGGCGGTGTCCCTACCTTCATAGGTTTTAGGGGTCATGGCCAACAGCAGAATTTACCTCAAGAACCCTATTTCCCTGGCTCTTGCTTTCTAAAATCTGCTGACTGATTAGGCCTCTATAACCCATCTTTAGCACTTGTAACTGAACCTACCTTACGGACAAGGGCACTACTCCCTCAGTGTACAGTGATTCAAAGTAGATTACATTTGATCTTAGGAAAATGGTGTTATATTATTTTTCCCCCAGAATTGGGAATGTCATACTTTTTTCCCACTCAGCTAAATTTGGAAGACAACAGGTGATCTCAAGGCTTCTGAAACTTTAGCATGTACAAACATCACTGAGTAGAACACTGATATAGGAAAACAGATATGACACCCCAAACTGATACAAACACAAGCTCCTATTCTCAAAAACTGAAGAATGAATTCTAGGAACAACAGAGGTTAGGCTAGGAAAGATTCATTGAGAAAGAGATACCTTTGGTCTAACAGAGGCAGTTGGGGACCAGACAGGGGGTTGTCTGGGGACCCGTTTCCAGGGACTTTTTATGGAGCAAGGCCACGAGGTGAGGTAGGTTCAAAGTGGAACAAAACTACAGTCAACTAGTAAGATGATAAGTACAGTTGTTTAGGTAGAATTGTCCAATGGGAAATCACAAGGAGGACTTGAGTTGGGACAGAACTATGATCAACCAATAAGATTGTAAGTATCACCCCTAGGAAATACTGATTAAATGAGGATTCGGTTGGAAAGCAAGTCTTGTAGCAAATTTACAATGACCTAACAAGGATTTTTCAACTAAGGGGTTGGGTTACGGATCTTTTCTGGAAAGGATGGATTAAGATCTTGGTGTTTGCATCCCTGGGATGGATCCCACTCGGTCAGGGTGTATGAGCATCTCCATCACTCTCTGCATTCTGCTTGCCAGTATCTTGTTGAGGATTTTTGGACCAATGAGCATTAGGGAGATTGGCCTGTAGCTCTCTGTTGGTTGGGTCTTTCTCTCCTTTTGGAATCAAGGTAGTGGTTGCTTCCAGGAATGAATTTGGGAGTACTGCCCCCCTTTAGATGTCATTAAAAAATGTGAGAAGTAGTGGCATTGACTCTTCTTTAAAAGTTTTGTATAATTCAGCGGTAAAGCCGCCATGACCAGGCTTTCTTTGTTGGTAGATTTTTTATTACATTTTCAATTTCACAGACTGATATTGAGGTGTTAAACATTTTTATATCCTCTTCGTTCAACTTTGGAAGTTTATATATGTCTAGGAATCTATCCTTTTCTTCTACATTTTCCATTTTATTGGAGTACAAATTTTCAAAGTAGGTGTTTATTATCCTCTGGACTTCTGCTAGATCCACGGTGATTTCTCCTTTCTCATTCCTAATAGTATGGATTTAGGCTTTTCTTCCCTTTGCTTGATAAGCTTGGCTAAGGATCTGTCAATTGGACTAGATGGACTTTATCTCAACCCAATAAAAACTATTTATGAGAATCCAACAACCAGTATTATTCTAAATCGTCAATGACTGAAACCTTTCACACTAAGATCAGGAATAAGACAAGGATGTCCACTATCACCAATTCTGTTCAATATAGTGCCAAAAACATTACCCATAGCAATAAAACAAGAGAAAGAAATAGAAGGAATAAAGATAGGAAAGGAAGAAGTTAAACTGTTCTTATTTGCTGATGACACGATAGTCTATTAGAAGATCCTAAAAACTCTACCACCCAACTGCTAGACTTAATCAGCAAATTTAGTAGTTTAGCTGGATATAAGGTCAATGCTCAAAAATCAATAGCCTTTTTTTTTTGAGATAGGGTCTCGCTTTGTAGTTCAGGCTGGCCCTGAGCTTACTATGTAGCCCAGGTGAGCCTTGAACTCAGCCATCCTCCTGTCTCTGCCTCCTGAGTGTTGAGATTATAGGTGTGAGCCACCATGCCCGGCGCTGTGGTGTGCGGTACTGACTGCTGGTCGGGGTGAGTCACCATGCTCGGTATTATTGTATGTGGTTACCGGGGACAGAACCAGGGACGTTGAGCTTGCTAGGTTGGTGCTGGAACCACTGAGGGAAATCGTCAACCCTCAATAGCCTTTTTATACACAAATTACAGACTTACTAAGAGAGAAATTGGGGAGTTAATTCCTTTTACAATGGCATCCAAAACAGTGAAATATCTAGGAATCAATGTAACAAAGGAGGTGAAAGACTTCTACTCGGAAACTACACACTCTGAAAAAGGAGAATGAAGAGGGTATCAGAAAATGGAAACACATTCCTTGTCTCTGGGTAGGAAGAACCAATATTGTCAAAATGGCTCTACTCCCACAACTACGATACAGATTCAATGCAATCCCAAATGAAACCCCAAGAGCGTATTTCACAGATCTAGAGAAAATGATCCAAAAACTCATCTGGAACCACAAGAGACCTCGAATAGCAAAGCTAATTCTAGGCAACAAGGACATGGCAGAGGGTATCATGATCCCCAAGGGTACTACAAAGCCACTGTGATAAAAATGGTGTGGTACCAGCCAAGTTAACAGAGCCGAGGACCAGTGGAACAGATTAGATGATGCAGAAACAACTCTAGGTACAGTAAGCTAACTCTAACTCATCTTTGACGAAGGAGCCAAATAACCTCTTTAATAAGGGATGCTGGAAAAACTGGGCTTTAACCTGCCAAAGAATGAAGCTAGACCTATCTCTTTCACCGTGTACTAAATTATGTTATGTGTGATTGTGAGATGTATATAAATTATAGCAAAAAGAGTTCAATTTTTAAAAAAATCAAAGTGGATTAGAGACCTAAATGTTACAACAAAAACACTACACCTGCTGCGAAACAGGTTAGGTAGAACTCTTGCAGACACGGACTTAGGGAAAGACTTTATGAACAAAACCACTATCACATGTGCACTAGCAGAAGGAATCAACAAAAGGGATCTCATTAAAAAACTTCTGCACAGCAAAAGAAACCACTGGCAGAGCAAAAAGACAACCAACAACATGGGAAAAAAATCTTTACCAGCTGTTTCTCAGACAAAGGGCTATTATCTAGAATATATAAAGAGCTTAGAAAATCAGCCCCCCCTCCAATTTAAAGACCCAATTCAAAAATGGGCATCTGAAATGAACAGACACTTTTGAGAGGAAGAAGTAAAAGCAGCTAAGAAGTACATGAAGAAATTCTCAACATCACTGGTTATTCGAGAGATGCAGATGAAAGCAACGTTGAGATTTCATCTCACTCCACAAGGAATGGCTGCTATCTTGGAATTAGCCAGCAACAAATGCTGGCGAGGCTACGGGGAGAAAGGAACCCCTCTCCACTGTGGGTGGGAATAGAGACTGGTACAATCACTATGGAGATCACCGTGGAGTTTCCTCAAAAAGCTAGGATTAGAGGTCCCATTTGACCCTGTGATTCCCCTGCCAGGGATATACGTGAAAGAATTAAAAGATTCATTCAAGCAACATACGTGCACCCATGTTTATAGCAGCTCAGTTTGTGATACCTAAATCTTGGAAACAACCCAGATGCCCATCAACTCGAGACTGGATAAAGGAGATGTGGTTTTCCTACAACATAGAGTATTACTCTGCCATAAAGAATCATAAGTTTGAGTTATTCATACTCAAATGGTTGTATCTTGAGGACATACTCATAAGTGAAATAAATAGGTCACAGATGTGTAGGGATCGTTATCTTTACCTTGGTATGAAAAACTGAATCTTTTTAATATAATGAATGTATTAAATAATGTGAATATTCACAGGATATAATTCTGGAAAGAAAACTCCAGAGGTTTTCCCAGTTCCAAAATTCTACGGTTACATGACTGTTTTTCTTGCTTATATAAAGTAGAAAAAAGAAAGTAAAAAATGAGCAAAAGACCCTAAGAGTAGCTAAACTTTACAGTAAGTGTTTTCATTAACTATGCTACACCACCCAAACACAACTTAAAATGCTTTATAAGTCACTCAATCCTTACAACCACCCTACCATACTAATTACAGATGTTATGAACCCCATTTTTTTTCTTATTTTTCTTTTTTTTTTTGAGACAGAGTTTCACTTTGTAGTTCAGGCTGGTCTGAGCTCACTACGTAGCCTGGGCAAGCCTCGAACTCAGCAATCCTCCTGCCTCTGCCTCCCGAGTGCTGGGATGACAGGCGTGAACCAATTGACCCCATTTTTACAAGTCAGGAACCCGGAGCCCTCAAAGGAACAATACTATGTCCCTGGAAAGGAATCCTCTCAGGGCAGCGCAAGTGTTGCTGCGCATACTGAGGGTCAGGAAGTGGGGGGCTGGGAGCGTAACCCAGTGGTACAGTGCCTGCCTAGCTCTAGGAGGCCCTGTGTTTAATCCTGCAGATTAAACAGGAAGAAGAAGAAGAAGAAGAAGAAGAAGAAGAAGAAGAAGAAGAAGAAGAAGAAGAAGA